>JAQFYD010002219.1:0-10184 GCA_034694225.1 Bourletiella hortensis
TACGCAAAAACCGCAAGGAGACCCAAGAAACAGGAAACAGAGATTGGGAGGCAAGAAAACTTTCTCTTGCACTTGGATTCCCAAGCACACTTTCTTTCCTCACTTTATTTCCCGTTTCATAAACTCGTTTGGACCTGACATGACGAAAATCCCACTCCGTTAGTGTCTGCTTACTCAGCCTCCTCTTTTCTTTTCTTTTCACTATCATCACATTATATTAGTAAGAACGAAGTACCGGGAGGAGGACGGGCAGCGAGAGAAAGTATGTAGCGGACAATCAAAGTTTACTTCCTCGTACTTCATTCCTCTTAATCCTGACAAGGAATACTACGGATGTCGTGTTCTCTTCTCTGGCATCGTACATGCAAGCATATCACAGCCTCTAATATTCCCACACCACTTCCACGTTCAACGTTGCATCATCGTCATTGCCTTTAACTGTCTCTTTTTCCGGATTTGCTTATGATCATGATCAGGATGATGGTGCTCGTTGAGGCTCATTTCTTGCTCATTCTTTCTTCTATTCTCGCTTCTGTGTATCCAGGATCTTCTCCCTTGTGAATCCACTCTGAGAGCTCCCTAGTGGGGCATATACTATCCCATCCAGTTCGCGTGAAATTGTACTGCTATCCCAGGGCTGATTCTTATTCTGCACCAACATCCATCCTTTCCTTTCCTTGCTTCACTGTTTTTATGGCTTCTTTATCTCTGCCAAGGCAACTTCATTCCAAGTCTATGATTGCTTGCATATATCAGAAAGTCCTGCATGTTCCGAACCCTCGATGGGCCCTTTTAGGATCGGCCGTGTGTATACAATGTAACCTGTGGAGAAGACTTGGCATCCGTTACGTTCATCAAAATTTTTAAATTATTACGGTCGTCAAGTGAACATCATCGAATGCACGTCCAAAGGTGACCTCTGCATGATACAGTTAAGGGCATCGGCGTTGGGTCAAGATGTTGCCGTAGGTGCACCCTTTTGGAGTAATACATTCAAAATATCGAATGCGCAATCGTAAAGGGATACCATTAATTGACTCCATGATATACACGAGATGTGCCACATTATTGAGATCGTAATATCTATTAATTCTGCATAAATTTGTTCCTTCATTGCAGGTCTGCTCCGTCTCCAGTCAATGCTGTATTCCAAGAGCTGTCCTTCACAACCAACGATTACCCTCGGATTCGGATTGACGTCGTGAAGCAAATCTCTAGTGCAAGGGATGCACTTGAAATCCTTCATAGAATTGAAATAACAGATCCGTAAGTCCATCTCTCTTTCTGACATTAAAAAGGAACAAGTCTCGGTGTAAAAAACACAATTTTGGGGGTTGCTCAGCGTTTTTATTGCATATGAAAACTCTTTGGCAGATGAAATGAATAGCATAAGAGAAGTAACTGCCGTTCTCAGCTCATAATAACTTTCGTTTTTTTGTAATTAATTGTAATTATTGCTGCGTTGAAGCACTGGGTAACTTGGGTTTGGAGTTTTATTGCGGCAGCGTCGTGATTTATTTTTAAGTTTTCTGTAATCACTACGAGGTATCTTGGGTATTGAATACATCCTCAAATAATCCGGCATTTTAGCATCTTAATCGAGTCTGTGTTCCGGTAACTAAAGCCAAGAATGCCGTTAATTTTGGTACGTTAATGCACAATGGATTTCGAACTACTGTTTACCGTTATGTTCCGGTTACATAAACCAATCTTGTTTGGATGTGGAGAGATTGAAGAAAGCGAGAAGTAAAACTGCTGAACACGTTTACAGCTGTTACCCACGTACTCGTACAGAAACCGTGATGGCTTAAGCTTCATTCTGTTCCAGAAGAGATTTCCAAGGGCTTTATCGCTTCGAATAACGGCCTCATTATCTTCCAATTGCAACCTTATCAAATTATGCTCAGGTGACATTCTATCCATGACGCTGGAGAAGGAGGCGAGTACCTTCTTCTTCCTTTTATGCAATTTTGCTGTCGAAAACTCTTTGGCAGATGAAATGAATAGCATAAGAGAAGTAACTGCCGTTCTCAGCTCATTTTCTAAAGGCTACATAAACATGATTTCTACAGAATACGATTTGTGTGCATTAATTTAGGATTGTGGCAAAATAATAATAATTTTAGTAAGGCTACTTACGGTTGCAACATTCCAGCAGTCTAATTAACTCATTAGCTTGCTTTGCTAATTGGGTCGCACACTCACTCACTTTTATTTGAGTGTCAAGTTGAGTAATAAAAGAAACTTTATTATACGTCAACTTAATTGAGACCATTTTGATTGACGCTTGTTCCCTGTCCACCAAGCCAAACTCCTTCGAGTCTAAAAGTTGTGCCTGTCCAAAAATTGCTATTCGTTTCATTGTTTATAGTGAATGCGATGGTTGCCATTGAAACGTACTCATCTAACATTTACCGTTATCTGACATGTGGCATTGACTGTACTTGTGCTTCCTATTACATTACAGAACCTTTAGCTTTCAAGGTGATGACAGGTACACGAAATAATTGTCTATACAATATGGCAGGGTGACAAAGTTTAGTTAGTTTTCATCATAATTAAGTGTTGTACTGCATCTTCTGTTGAAACTTTTGATATTACGAGTTGCAATGAGACTCGAAATGACAAGTGTGACCCCAGGCAGTATGTAAGTTAGCGGAGAACAAGTAAGACGGATAATTATATATGATTGATCGTATCTTATTAGTATAAGAGTGTAGCAAAAGCTTTCACATGAAGAAAAGGAAATAGCTAACATTTGTAGTCTTAGCCAAGTCGAACAGATTACGATAAAACATGAGGTAACCTAGCTTAAACACCTAATGATAACGTAAACTAGTAACATTAAACCCCACCATAACTCATCATGATCCTTTGGTGAATAAATTTCAATAGCAAATGCACGTTAATTACTGAAAATCTATAAAATCAATAACAAACATTTACAGTCTAACAAAATAAGCCTAATAACCGTAATTCAGGATCTTGTTCTGTTTTGCACAGATCGCAACCGCTCCAATTCTGCTAATAATATTTCATCCACCACGTTTCGTGTAAGTTTGCTAGCATCAACTTGAAGTACGGCCAAACCATCCAGACTTCTTACTCTACTCAATGCTACGTATTGCTGAGCTACAAATACACAAACATATTTAGCGTAGGTTCCGGCTGGTTGGGTTAAAAATGTGGGTACCTTTAACAAAATGCCGCTTGCCCAGGTAAATGACGGCACGGTCTAATGTCAACGATTGCACCTTGTGGACATTCACAGCGAACGCCTCAGCCAAAGGTAGCTGCAACCTGCTAATGTTTTTGTCCTTTTTCCCAGGAAAACGAAAAGATTGGGGTAAAACTTCAAAGTTGCCCCTTTCATTTAGGAGATGAGATGTGACACCTTCGAACTGAACTTCAACAGCTGCTGGCAACTCATAGGAGTCATGCCTTGGATTTTGGCGCACACATTGCCATCGAAAGTCAATCACAGTCCCTAAAGAGCCGTTACAGAGCTTGCCTTGTACATCAAAGTTACGAAGAAGCATGACTCGAGAACCAACCCCGAGATTAAGCGTAGACGCTATTCCGGCACAATTCTTTGTCTCAGTGGGTATGGAAGCTTCATCCGCTATTTCACCCGACTGTGGTCCGTCAGTGTACGTGTCTATGGCTCGTATGGGATAAACTGTTGACCTTCTTTTCCGTTCAATTGCACATTTATCGTTTTGTCGCTTTACCAGCTTGTAAGTTGGAAATATATGCAATGCATCTTTAAATTTGCCCATCATTACTGCGTAATTTGGCTTTCCAGGGTCAATTTCTCGGCTTTTCAACAGTTCAATATGTTCAAGAGTCAGTTTCCCAATCCTTAGGGCATTACAAACTGATAATAGCGGATCGTTTCCCTGACGGTGGTTGACAGATAGCTCATAGATTCGAAACGTCCTCCAAAGGTGCGGCTCATGGCTGTAACACGGAGGCCTAGTGAAAATGTAGTTGCCTTTGACACAGCGGAGTTGGAGAAAGTCTCCTGAAACACATTATTACGTTACATAGGCTCCTTGAATCGTTTTCTCGGTTACGTACCTACGAAGAACATGTTTAAGTTCCCAAACAGCTCGTCATTCTCACATATTTCTTGAAATCTACAGTGAACGGTGCGCAATAGTTCGTATGACAGGAAGGAAAACTCATCAATGACGAAAAGCTTTATCTGCCGGATCATTGCACGAAGCTTGGTAAGCTGTTTCGACTTAAGCGGACGGTATTGTATTACTGAACCCTTTTCAACTGGAAGGGACAAGGCTTTGTGAAGTGTAATTCCTGCATTTTAAGGTTTAACATATAATATGAAACCCAAGTTAATGCTGTTGAATTGAAATGCATACCACCAATGTTTTTTGCTGCAACCCCGGTTGGGGCAGTGAGTAAAACTGGGTGAGCAACTGTTCCAGCTCTTAGCATGCGTATGTGCTGGCAAAGAACTCGTAAAAGGTGACTTTTTCCTGGAATACATATATCATAAGTCGTTTCCTTCAGTGACTAATACAGACTCCATCGTACAACTTACCAACACCACCACTTCCCATGGCGAATATTCGTAAACCCTTCTTTCCCGAAGATACTGCATTGATGATGCTGTTAAATATAGCGCGTTGTTTGCCACATAGTCCCTGTACAGCTTCCATATGATTTGCGGTAGTCAATGGGGGAGAAGGCAAAGGCATAGCTTCACCTACAATGTCTGTCTCATCAAATAAGCTTAACACCGCCTGAGACGTTATGTCGGACTGCATCGATGATGAATTCTGTTCATTTCGAAGCAGATTTTCAGCCATGATTGCAATGCAGCGGTCTAGCTCTTGCGTGAAGTTGGTGTTGATGATTGGATTTTGTTCTGCAGTTCTCAAAGACTGATGGAGAGCCTGAAAAGCTGCGGCTGACGATTCGTAGGTATCCACAAATGTTTCGTGCCGAAACGGAAGATATAGCAGAAGAAGAGAGTAAAAGTAATTTTCTGGGTCTTCTAAAGGGTTGAAGTACATGTAACGTACAACAGCTGGTTCCGTTCTAGCCTTCACAAACCCTTTGTTATTAAGCAGAGCAAATTTTTTGCCGCTACTGAAGTCTTCCGGGAATTCTTCCTCTGCATCGCTATCATCTATGTAATCAGTCCTGTATGCTGGCTGAAACATTGCCGCAAATTCGTAAAGGCAAAGATGTTCAAACAGTGCAGTCCGCGGTCTACTGATGTACCGTTTGATGACATTTAAACAGAACTCGGGCTCTCCTTTTCGAAGACTTTCTTTATTTATCATTCGTGTCCGTTGATTGGGCTTGAATGTAGGTACGAATACGCACGCGCGGGAAGAGAAGTATAAAGGCAGGAGACAAAGCCGATAGCTTTCTTCTTGTGCTCCAACCTGTGAAACAGTTCGTGGAGTAAGCGTCACTGATTCAATACAAAAGAAAACTTGTTTATACCTCTCTCTTTCTCATGATTTTACGCAACTGCCGCTGTAACCTTTGCTTCCCAGTCTCATTGTTTACTTCATTAGCTTGCTGAATACCTTCTCTGACTTCTCTCCGCACCTCTGCGGGCTCCGCCTTGCTGATGTACTTTGCAATGTAGTAAGCCACGGAAGTCTCGTCTGTAACCACCTGGAAACGTACACGGTGTTAATGGTTATTAGTGCTATTGTACTAGCTCTGTATATCTTTACACCAAAATGAATTGCCTGTATGTCCATGTTGGATTGTAATGCTTGCAAAAGCTGTGGGTGATAGTTATTTATGTAAGCTTCATTAACGTTACGCCTTAATACAACAGTCCGTCCCCTGTTCCGAATAACTTCGCTGTCCGTTGCAATACACGTTTCAGCAGCCACTTGCCTCGGAAAATTAAATCGACAACTTCTGCTGTTCCGCTTGAAGCAAGTAGGACTGTGGTGATGGGACTGATACTTCATCACTAAATTCTTGAGGGGAGAGTCAAGCGTACATGTTGTGTTCCTATCGACAAATTCGATGAACCCGTCATCCTGAAACTTCGGTACACCTTCGAGCCAAATGAGAGAGTGTACATGCCCTATGTCAAACGATTGTAATTAGCATTGAAACGCAAAAGCTTATAAAAACGTTAGTATTCACCTGATCCTCTGTTCTGGAATTCCACACGATATGTAAAGTCCTTCATGCTGTAACCAAAAAGACGTTCGCTGTGCTTCTTGAGGAGTTTAAACACTAGCTTCACACGGTAGTTAAAATTTCGAGCGGCTGTTATAGGACTTGAGTCAAGCAGGTACTTCTTCTCATCGTATGACAGTGTTTGGGGATCAATATCTGGCACGTCGAAACCATTAAGTCTTTTGTACATGGCGTTTATAGAATCCCAGCTATTCATGTCATCATATGAGAAGGTAAAGAATATGTTGGTGCACCAAGTTGCCGGCACATCGCCAACGTTTGTGAGCAGTATGACTTCCAATACGACGCTGTTCCTCGAATGGATTTCAAGACTAGATGTATGTTTTGTGGATCATAGGCCCAAGCTTCGTTGTCATCACGTTTACGGGTCATTTCACAACAAACCTGTACTTTCTTTCGCACTTGATAGTCTTCAACAATGCAAAGTGCATAGAAAAGATAGGAAGTGTCAGAGAATCGCAGATCAGAAGACATCACTCGTGCTTGGAAATATTCAAGTGGTGTCTGCCGCATACACCGCATTTCAACTTCACCATTTCTACCATAAGGGAATAGCTTTACGAAACTAAGTTCCTCCAGTCTTGACTCTGTAGACCTGTTGATGGGTGCCGATGTCTTTCGCTTCAAAAAGAAAGAGCCCTGTTTGTCCTGCAATACCTCATCTAGTTCCGGTTCGGCATAATCAATGCTGTGAAAAACACAATTGCCGATTTCTCGGTTGTCCCTAATGTTAGCGAGAGGTTCCGCGAGGTCGAATGGTGGCAGTAATCTTTCGTTACAGGGTGCAACGGTTGCAGACGCTGTATCTGAACCTAGATGGTTTTCATCAATTTCTGCGTGATCGAATGGTGGCAGTAATCTTTCGTTGCACGGCGCAATAGTTGGAGACGCTGTATCCGAGCCTTGTAGGTCATCTTCCATTTCTGCGCATATGGGTGTAATACAGAACGTGTAAGCGCCTGACACAGCCCTGCGAGTTGAGAAAGTAAAAGCAAATAATGCATACGATATTCACGGTGAGTGCTGAGAGCTACCTTTCGTTGTTTGGAACTGCGCGTTTGGGCTGAATATTTCGGTGTATTAAAGAGGATATTTCCTTCGGAGCATCTCCAATTGCGAATGACAGCATACATGCGGTACCATTGAGCGAACACCACCTCTGGCCCCACGAGAGTGAGAGTCGTACATGTAGGCCATATCTTCGGTGTGTATTAAGGCCATTGAGTAACCTATTTATGTTATCATTAGTAGAAACCGTCACTTTCAGTGCATGCTTATTTACTCACCATTGCATGTCAGTATGGCATAACGATATGTTGACTGAAAAAATGTTGACAGTGCATTCGATAGTCGTATGACATGTCGGTCCTTTGGTTTAAACTTGTTTAACATTCCGTAAATTACACTGTCCAGGTGTTGGGTTATGCTAACAGAAAGCGTTCCGAATACATTGTCCACTGTGCCTTCAATTTCATCCGTGTTCATTGGCAAGCATTGGTTTTCTGCCGATCGCAATAGATTCTGTTTACCAAAGTACGCATGGCCGCAGATTAGAGCACCGTCTATGTTCGACGTTGTCCAGGTTAGCGGATCCTGAACAGCAGCCATTGCTATAGCTGCAGCTGCCATTGCTGTGCACTGAATAACTAAAAGTGTGCCAAATGTTATTGTACGGTCGGACCGAATTTCTCAAGAAAATTTGAATTTATTAACCTGTGAATGAATCTTGAAACAATGGACTTGATTGGTGCATGGTACCCCGAAGAATTTTAGTACATGTACTAATGTCTTCATATCCTCCCATAGAACCTTGCGGATACAAGTTTTGTGAGCTGCTGATTTCTGTACACGTCGATACTACGCTTGAAATATTTGCACTCTTCAAGTTTTCTTCCGATATACGGATGTGGGAGTATAAGGGATTGTGTATTCGAAGCCAATTCAAAGCGCGCTTTAAAACGTTAGGACGAACGTGGAATTGACGCCTGCTTTCTAAATTCTCCAGCACCTGATTGACAATGATGATGTCGGTGTTCTCTACTGTCAAGGGTAGTTGTTCATAAACTTCCTCGACACACTGAGGAAAGTGAATCACACCACCCTTGATCCCATACTGCCCACGACCTCGTGATAAGTGGTAAATTTTCATAAATGGTCGTATTTGTGAAATTAGCGCTGTTTCTATGTCGGACAGTTCTGCTATTTCTTCAGGAACGTCATCAGGTGTCATCAAATTCCACCTTGCTTGAGCTGGAATCTTTCCTTTTAAATTGTGAGTGTGGCAACGGTGGCAAAGGTAAACCTGGCCTTTGGGATCAACAAAATGCGGACACATTTCACGTATCCTGCATACAGTTTTGTGCAATAGGTTCGCCTTCCGCAAGCCATTAGAATACATTAATCGGTCACAGATAAAGCATGCAGTGTTGGCGTACTGTCTCACGGATTCAATAAATTCCTTGACAAACTCTGAGCTTGAGCCTTGCGTTCTTGTGTCGCTGTCAACACCTGACCCTTGTTCAATTTGTGGCATTTGTTGCTCGACATTTGGTGAATTGTCGATGGGATTCGCCTCTACTAATAGCTGTTGTACTTGAATAATGACTTCCTCATGCTTGGAGTAGACTTGCATCAATTGTTTCGCTTTACATCGTAATGAATCGCGGGACAGATTTTTCTGGCACGTTTCTTTTAGTATTCCCAGCCATACCCTTAACGTTGGTGTTGTACCTTCTGCTTTGGTATAATTATCTAAAGCTTTTAAGATAGCTAAACTGGCACATTCTGCTCTCGTTTGGAAACCGTTTGGGCGCCCTTTCAAGCAATAGCACAGCCCTATCGTGCACAGTGTGTCCATGTTCTGCTGGAACAAAGGAAATAGTTAAGGACTTTATGACACATACAAAATGCATAGTAAGCATCTTCACCGCTTCAGTAAACAGTTTCACGTAAATGCCATGCCAGTTTCGCTACCTTAGGTTCATACACGTACTCACTTATTTTGTACTGGTTTGCCTGTTTCATAAGCTCTATACAAGATATCATATAGTAAAATACAAGCGTTCTGATTCAGCACTCGGTGGTTCGGCAATGAAGTAAGCGAGAAATTTAGCATTTGCTGTAGTATGTTAATTGATCATTTCGGCAACAATAGCATTATTTGTATCTCCAGGGCTATTGCCATTGCCTACAATAACGAATTGATTGGCTTATCTCAGCCTGGAATGTCACAATAAAGCTCTGAAAACCCTTCCGGAAGAATTTTCAAGGAAACGGTCCGAAGTCTGTGAAGTTGCGGAGAGAAAGTATGGAAATAGCATGGACGAATTAATTGGCACCACCAATTTAGCTCCACATCCAAAAGACTTGCAAATACACCACAAACATAGCTTAAGTGTGAATTTGCGCAAACTACACCAAGACGGGTCTATTGTGCCGTCTGGCAAGGGGAAGAACCAGGCTTACTTGGAAATGGTCTACAAAAGCTATGAAGAAAGAAATCTTTTGAAATCCGCAAAAGATGCGAATGAAATTGTTGCAATTGACCATGGAGCAACTACCTTTTCGGGAGCTATTTATAAACATTGAGAGGTGAGGGTCATCAAAGACCAAGCAAGACGGGATGAATCCAAGCTACGTCTACTACCCCACAGTCAGGCCACGAAGCAAAGTCCGAGACGCACATGCTTAACCCGGAAGATACCATCTATGACGCGAAGAGGCTAATTGGAAGAGACTTTAGTGATCAGTTTGTTCAGAATGATGCCAACAATAAATGCCCGGAACAGATTTCGGCCCATGTCCTGCGGAAAATGAAGGCTATCGTAGAGGCAGACTTGGGACATGAGGTGACCAAAGCTGTCATCACAGTCCCTGCCAATGTTGATCATAGGCAACGGGGGCAACCAGGGCTGGGTAATCGAAAAAAAACTCAACCGATTCCAATACCGATATAAGTCTTAGTCGGAATTTCAATTCCGATT
>JAQFYD010002220.1:0-10183 GCA_034694225.1 Bourletiella hortensis
TTATACATAGAAACACAATGATGATGCATTAGGTGGGATGGAAATGGATCCTAAAGTGCAGCGGAGTGGGACACAATGGAAGCGACGGAAAAGAGTCGTTCCCATTTTCATCACATAAAAATCATCCTATTGAGATCCTTAAGGGCCTCGAGCCAACTTGGCGTCAATTATTTGAACAAATGCTGCTGTTACTGCTATGTCTGATTACATTTTGTGGGATTGATTTCCCATGTTTGCTGACCACTCCATTCGCATTGTTTAAACTGTACGCACGCAATATCCAAGGGGACAAGTATTTAATCTGGAGATAGAAGACGCTACGTTACACGCGCTTTGTTACTGTCCACCAGTGAACTTTTTATCAGCTGAAAATCGAAGAATGGAATTGAATTTTGTGATCTTTTTTTTCTTACCTGAAGTCCGGCCATGTCACCGTGAAAAATACTCAAGCTCTTGATTCGATTGTGTGAGAGGTTGAGAGATTTGAGCTGAATGAGCCCAGCAAAAGAATCATCTTTGAAATCTTCAATTTGGTTTTCACTCAGGTCAAGCAAGTTTAAGTGTCCAAGTGCTACAAAAGCATTGGATGGGATTGAACTAAGAGGATTCCCTCGTATTACAAGACGATGAAGCTTTGGATAGATTTTGAATTCCTCGCTTGTCAGGAAGCTCACGTTAGTCTCCGTCAAGTAGAGATCCATTACAGAGAAATTAAAGCTTGGATGGTTCTCTGTATAAAAGTTCAGCAGGGGATTCCCACTCATGTTCAGCACATAAGGATTCTCCACATAGTTGCTGGACAGAGCAAAGGGGATCTTCTGTAGGGCATTCCCTCCAAGGTTGATCTGACTTAGCGTAGCATTTCGTAAGAAATCATCAGCCAGCCGAGAAATGTTGTTTTCACCCAAGTCAATAACCTCAAGATTCGGCATTGATTTACTTAAGGGCACACCACCGGAAACTTTTAACAGCTGGTTGTCATTCAGATCAAGTTGTTTCAGTCGTGGTAAGCGGATGCGATTTAGTTCCAAGGATCCAATGCGATTCCCAGATAAAGAGAGCACCTGAAGAGTCGTTATATTTGCTAGAGCTTTGTAAGGGAAATGCCGAAGTCGATTATGTCGGAGATGGAGCTCCCTTAGGGCCAGATTCCCAGAGTTTCTTGAGGATGACGCAGTATGGAAAATTGTGTCAGGGATATTTGTCAGTGAATTGTCACTGAGACGTATCACAGCCAATGAGGGATTTTTTCGAAAAATCTCTGCAGGTAAGGAAGTGATATGAGATTTTTCTGCGGCCAGAAAGCTGAGGGAAGGGAAACCGGCCAACATGTGCTCATCTAAATCCGTCAAGTTGTTACCCGAAATTTGAAGAACTTCAAGTCGGCCTAGTTCCAATGCATCAAGATTGGATCCTACCAACTGGTTGTCTCGTATATCCAGTTCCTTCAATCCAATTTGAACAGGATTGTACGGTTGGGAGGAGGAGGAGGCGGCGGCGGAAGAAGAAGAAGAAGAAAGGGGAGCAGAATGGATACGAAGTTCGGAGATTATATTGCAGCACACTTTTAAAATTTCCAGACCACTCGAGCCGGGATGGAAGACGATGGGAAAGTCAATGACATTGAGTTTATTCCAAGACAAGTCCAGGATACGCAATGTGCGAAGATTGGCAAAGGAGCCAGCTTCCAGCGTAGTGATTTCGTTATGAGACAAATTTATTTCCTTGATACTTTCCAAATTTGAAAAGAGGTTCCGACTTATGATCCGCAGGGAGTTGTAGCTCAAGTCAATATACTTGAGAGATCGAGTCTGAACTCCAAAGCAGTCCTGGTGGATCAGTGTGATATTATTTTTTTGAAGGTAAAGTCTCTCCAGGCTTTTCAACCCAGCAAACGTGTCTGCGGTTAGATGTGTCAAGCGGTTACTTCCCAGGAATAAAATGTTCAGACTTGTTTGATTCCTAAAAGCACCATCTTCAATGAGTTTGAGGGAATTGTGTCCCAGGGACAGGCTGGACATTTCTGTTCCGGGTAACATGTCTTCTGTGAGTCGTTCCAAATTATTCCGACTGAGACTCACATGCCGCACGTTCCTGAGTGCATCCAGACCCTTAATTTGACTCAGTTTATTGTTTTCTAAATAAATTTCCTCAAGCTTGGGAAGAACATCGAGGACTCCAGGGAGGATGGCAATGATTTGATTATTCTGAAGTCGGAGTTCTCTCAGCCCTCGAGCATTGTGAAAGCTACCCGGGAGGATCTTGCTAAGCAAATTACCGTCTAGACTGAGAGAGAACAACTTGTCATTATGTAGAAACAAATCCGGCGGAAGACTTTGTAGAAAATTATCACTCAGTCGGAGCTCTGTCAGGTTCCGGAGTGGAGCAAACGCGCCAGACTCGACAAATCGGAGTGCATTCCCCTGGAGGTACATTAGAGATATCCTATTCGAGCCGACAAAGGCATTCGCTGTCAGATGCAAAATGTTGTTACCGTTCAAGAATAACTCCCTCAGCTCACTCAAATTGTTGAACAGTTCATCCACTAAATGAAGATGGTTGTTGCTCAGGTCAATGTTAATCAGCCGACTGTTATGTCGGAAGGTGTTCGAGCCCAGGATGGTAATCTTGTTATGGGATAAGTCTATAGACTCCAGCTCCGTCAGAGAGCCAAACGCACCTTCGTCCACCATGTCAATTGAATTCAGATGAATGGAGAGCATCTTTAAATTCCGCATAGCTAGAAAAGTGTCCTTTTCCAAGCGACGTAAATAATTTGAATTCAAGTTCAAGTATTTCAGGAGAGGCCACTCCACTTCGTCTCCATCGTCCCCACCACCTCCACCGTCCCTGTAGTTGCTCAGAGGAGAAAGGTCGCTCATCTCATTCCATGCCAAGTTGAGAGTTTGTAGTAGACGCAGACGTCTTAGCGCCTGGTAGGGGAAAACTTTTAGTTTGTTCTCGGACATATCAATGTCCATTAGCGTCTCTTCCAAGCTCCAAAATGCGTGTTCCGAGATATTCTCCAACTGATTTCCCTTCAGGTTTACCTGCCATAAACAACAACAAAAAGGATTTCACATTAGCAACCTGTCAGACACAAATGAATACCTTGGAGGGATTGTAAATTTTTTGTACAGGAACAGAACAAGTAACAATAACAATACCGCATCTCATTTCCCTTAATCATTATCTGTGAATCAACAAAATCTAACTTTTCATCAACACAATAGCCTTCCTTTACCAATCACACTCACTCTTTTTTTGACAGGACTCAATTTTCCATGAAAAATTCACCCACTTTCTCTACGTGTAAGTGCAGCACTACCGCAAAGTAATCATACGTATAACTATGAATACTGATACCAGTTATGCTCTTCTCACATTCATGTCCTTCTCCGAGTCATGACCAAATTCTGCATGGATTTTCAATAATAACAAATAATTCTGCGGACGACTACACCACGCAACTGTTTTAAGAAAATGGAAGGGTGTGTCTCTGCCATTTTTCCAGAGTGAATTCAATGTTTTCATAGCTAAATCCACTTAGTGAAAGTACTGCTCTTTCCACACACCCATATCAGAATTGATCTTGTAAAGGGAGATAGAGAATGAACGAGTTTAGAAAATCTTGGATGAAAGAAAATTCTCTGACAGATCTATGGAATTTGCATGAAGGAAGAGAAGAATAGCATACAGAGGACGAGTGTCTATAAATGTATATGAGGTGAATGAAGCATAACAGGGGAGAAGGAGAGGGAAAGAATGGGAATAATTTAGTTGGATCGGCGGCAGAGGATCGAGTGAGTGTATGACCTCGTAAGTTTTGCTCGACTTGAGTGATAAATTCTGGTTATTATTACACTTTTTCCAGCCTGACACACACAGAGATGAATTCATGCGGAATAAATCTGGTGGGGCGATAAACAGAATAAAGGATGAACACAAGTTGGAATCCCTGGCACCGCATGAGCTCCTCTTTTCTCCCTTTGCACCACTACTACCAGCTAGCAGTAGGCAGTGTATCATAATCTCCTGGCGTCTGTATCGACACCAAGTAGTAGTAGTCTTAGTAGCTACCACTCTTCTTCTCTTCTCTCCATCTCCCTTTAGTAACTATTGAAGTGCAAATTTATTTCCTTTCTACTCACATACTCCTCGTACTTTCTCTCTATTCAAAACAGCAGTAACAACAACAACAACAACAGCTCTTTCACTTTCTCTATATTATCTCTTGCCAAAACCCATTGGGCCAAAATTTGGCACTAATACTCTCCTATTCAATGACACTATAAGCTTTGTTTACCTATCAGCTAAACTTTCCATCCATACTTTTCTCCCGCTGTCACCACTCCAATGACCTCCATAACAGTTCCCATCAACGGAATGCTACACACATGTATTCCCCTTTATCTCTTATCACTCTTCCTCTCTGTCTTCAATAGTGAATATGATAATCATGTGGCTTCAAGCCCGTTAGAAAACTGAGTTTGTGAATCATACAGAATTATTATTATTACGATTATTTAATAAGCCAAATAAATGACTTTATCATAATAATAACAGCTCGCATGATGAGCTTCCTTTCACACACAAAGAGATTTCAAATGCCGCCTTCTTATTCTTCACAGTACACAAAGCTATCCCGCTCATGATGATGATGATGCTCAGGCCGTAAAACTTTACAGCCTTAATTTATTACCGCATCTGAGCCCACTTGGGACCTCTTAACTTGCAACAAACTTGAGACTCACTAATGTGCAACCAAAAAAAGTCATAAAAATGATTGTTCACAATTTTACATACAAACTGCTGTCCCGTGGATATGCTCCGCTGCATTTTGAATCTAATAACTATTGCAATTTCTAGAGCAATTCTTTGCAAAATTAAGGATATAAATCTCTTAGGGAACGCGAAAAATTTCATATCCACAGGCATGCGTTTTCCCTTCGAAAATGTCCTGCAGTTCCATGTTGGAATTACACCCGCGAGGTCCGTAGGCTTACACAGTCCATGTGTAGACGGGACAAAGATGTTTCTTGTATGTTGTGAACAACAAGAACACTAACCAAGAGATGACGAAGGTCTATATACGTGAGGCATTAGTGATAATACAAATATAGTGAAGTGGATTGGCATGGTGTTGACGTTGTGGAAGTAAAATAAAGATGGAGGGGTGGGTAATGTATGAAAGGGAAAGAGTGTGAGACAGCGGCTGCTGGGTTTGGGTAGCTCTGACGAGTATAAGAATAAGAAAAGAGAAACCTTTTGGAGAAGAATGTTGTGGAAACTGTAGGGTCCAAGCTCTTGAATGTTGTTTCCTTCAAAGTCAAGATCTTTCAAGCGTTTCATCGTTGACAGCGTCGTCTGTGGGATGTACTTCAATCGAGCGGAAATGACAGCCAGACTCTCCAAACTGCTCCCGATTCCCCGCAAACTGGCATGACCCAAGTCTTCCAGTGACGAATGGGATAGCTAATTAAAGGATACAGAACATATCATCATCATCATTCTCACCATCCACATTTTCCTAATCCTTCATATTACTCTCATTACTATCGATAATGTCTTCTACATAACTTAGATACACCCTTCGTCATCATTTTCTCCTTAAAACTTACGCGTTTCATTTGAACGATTATTAAGGATTTTTGGTTGCCGTGACCTGAGAAAGCAACAAATTAGAATGGCATAGCGATAGAGAGGACTCTTAACGAAATGTTCCTCCAAGAAGTTGATGATAACGGCCATCATGATACTTGCAGTTGATTAAGGTAATGGAGAAAATGCAGGGAGCGAGATATAGGAATTTATAAAAACTTCGCCTTTTCCTTCATCATAGGACAAGAGTGACTAGGAAGCAGTCGTAGGACAAATTCAACTTGCGAGGACTAACTTTTTCGTATTATTAACAAGTCAAAAAGGGTTTAATTTCCTGAGTGCATCTCCTCTTCTTCTCCTCCTCCTTCTCCCCAACAGCATTACTGTCGAAGCTAATAATCTCGTTGGGATACCAGACAAGCAAGCGAAGGATCATTATATGGCTTCTTTTATCATCCCATTAGATCCCCTTATATGAATGTAAACTTTAACTTCTCGTCCCTTAATTTTTATCCCTCATCTCTCTACTCCTCATCAGCACCATCGTCATCTTCGTCCTCATCCTCGTCGTCATCTTGTACACCACCAAGATTAGGCCTTTAAATCTCTCCCATAAAACTCCACATGAATTTTAATAGAAACCTCCCCAAAATTATTAAAACTTTCACCTCTGCCACATTTTTTTCAAATATAACCATAAACCCATACACTTCGTTACTACCACCATGACGATGATCCATCTAGTACCAAAAGCAAATCTTTTGCTTACACTTGCAAAAGCTTCCCTCTTACATTATTTTAAATTCATCACACCAGACTTGACTGTCGCAGCAGCGGTTTTTGATGCCAAAGGAATGACCTTAATTACGCCTTTTCATTACCCCTAATGATCCCTTTCATATGGATCTGTGGATGGAAATGGCCTCTGTCTATGGAAGTGCTGGGAAGGGGAAACTGCGTGTCGTTAATAAAGCCTTTGCCACACTACCGTATCTTCAACACATAATAAAGTTACATGTTAGTTTACTACTTCTAGCTAGCTGCTACTGGGAAAGCATTAAGAAAAAGCATCTCCATGAACGCAGGAGAATCGTGTCGTTGAAATTCAAAATAACTTGGGAAAGTAATGCATTACTATGGTTGGAGAGAGAGACAGAGCGATAGACAAAGAGAAGCAGTAGTGAGAGCGACTGACTGTGTGAGATTAGCTGGGAACTTTGACAGGATCTTTGGCCTGACTTTCACAATTAATGTAATGCTAGATTAAATTCCGAAGAGGAGAAAGAGGGCAGGATACACCTATCTATAGAGAGAGTTTCAATTTAGTCAAGGATTAAATTCACTCTGCTCGTCAAATGGATTCCAGGAAAACCGCAGGTAGGATAGCTACGCAGTCTCTCACAAAGTCAGTCCAAAACAATAAAGTAACCTGACCGTCTCTCTTCTTCTCCTCCAGATAATTATTATTATAAACGGTAAACCCGGAAGAAGAGAAACATGCATAGTTATCTACAGCAGCCGCCGCCAATATCCGCCAACGCAAAAGCTATCCCAAATATGCAATCTCATCCTCATTATCTACAGAAAAAGCAAACTAGGCTCTCATCCGCATTCTCTGATCTTTCTACCATCCCAGTCAGTCAGTTACTCTTCTTCTTCTTCCGCCATAGATCCCTCAGGCTGCCACTTTGAACTCACTAATTGCCATTTTACGCACACCTACCTAGAAACCAAAAGGTCTCGCTGGTCGCTGTCGCTACTTCTAAGCATAAACAGCAGCTATACCTATAACATACACTTTGTGTATGGCTGCTTCTGTTGAAGTCTGTCTAAACTGACGATCTAATGCACGTAATAATCGCAAGGAGGAACTGAAGTTAAATGAAATGAAACGGGATGAAAAGGGAGCCGAAAGTACGTAAGATCCGTCAGACAGGGAGAAAATCAATATGAATTATTATTGCTCTCAAGAAAATTTCCGGGTCAATAGCTTTGAGCATTAAATAATGCCATGTGTCTTGGGATGAGAGCAGTCTATGGAATGAGCCCGTTTGATCACATAACTCACTCCCTCATCTGAAATGGTCAAAAGGAATGACTAATCTGCTAGCCATTACGAGTCATTCTCTGTCCCAAATGATAGCTAAATGTGCTCTCGCTAGCATAACTCAGTTTGGCGTGCATTAAAGCAATCGAATCTGTCTGACGGGAACGACCAAAACTACTAGCTGGACGTCAAAAAAATTCAGAATGCCCTCTTCGTCTTGATCGGCTGGAGGAGAAAATATGGAGTTTTTTTCTCCTTCTCCTACTACTTGTGTATACTTTTGAATTGCATTATAAAACAAGTCCATACTACATTGTAATCCATATGAGGGGTAAGGGTTTTCATTTACGATAACCCACACAGTCTGGCACTACGCATTGCAATGGAGGAGGAAGAAGAGGGGTACTTAAAATCGTAAATAATTTGATTCTCCTGCTGATTTTATGGTCCATTACTCCACTTTTTTGTCTTAGAAGAAGATGAAGCAACAGAGGATGCAGAAGAGTAGGATCGGAAAGTGCCAGCAGCAGCCATAATAGTTCAAGTACAAGTGTATACAGACAGAGGATTGAGCAATCAGAGAATTTCTACTGGCTGCTGAAATATTTATTTGTCTATGTAGAAAAGTGCTGTCAGGGCAGAAAAAAAATTGTCGAACAAAATGTAAGCGGTTTTGTACCACCATTTCGTCTTCTTCATCTTCTTCTCCAGGGTAAAGTATAGATGAGGATGAGGGGGGACAGCAAAAGAAAAATGGTTTCACTGTGAATTAGGAGACGTGCGTTCAAGGGCGTGCATAGGGGTCATGTGTTGTGCCTGTCTCTGTCTCTTCGTCTGCCATGAAAGAGAATATGGAACTGGAGAGGGAAAGATTTTGACAGATCCAAATGACAGTGTGCCGTCAGACACAAGGATATTATTCAGACATTCATTCCTCTGCTGACAACACATTCTGAATATAAGTCTCCCTCTCTATCTCTCTCGTTCACCATCCC
Source organism: Bourletiella hortensis (assembly GCA_034694225.1). Classification (NCBI taxonomy): domain Eukaryota; kingdom Metazoa; phylum Arthropoda; class Collembola; order Symphypleona; family Bourletiellidae; genus Bourletiella; species Bourletiella hortensis. The sequence continues at coordinate 8,644 of JAQFYD010002220.1, forward strand.
CGGACACGGCAGCCATCTTTCCTTATGAAAATCTAAACCGCTTTTTAGCAAGGTAATGCATGCATGCAGGCATACGCACTATTCTGGGAACAAGTCATCATCATCCCAACCCAGGAATATATAATGCTGGTAGTTACAGAATTAGAATTCAGATCAATAATAGCGTATGAAAGGACTACGAGCTTACCTGCAGATGATATATAGGAGAGGTGACATTGTCAGTGACCCCATTAGGCAGAACAGTAGCTCGACTGTCGAGGTCGTAGACACTAAAACTTTTGACAGGACCTTGCAGGACTCGCAGAGACTTTTCCAAGGAGGGAATATCTACTCCTGAGCACTGAACATCCAGCATGTCGTCTAAAATTAAACAGGAACATGATGGGATCTCGTGGTATGATGGACACTTTATCTCACTCTTCGCACCCCATACCCAATCCAATGTCATGGAGATGAGCAGAAGCTCACCAAAGAGAATCCACCACTTTTGTAAACTCATTTTGCATTCACAACAACAAGTCAAAAACTCTTCTTGTTCCTTCCTTAATAATAACTTCTACTGTAAACAAATTCACTGTCAAATTAATTACACTAACATCCAATAACAATAATAACATCTTCTGTCTTATTAAGCTTCAGGCATTTTCCATAATTCTTCCGGTGGCTCAATTATTATTGTTTGCATAGACGGATGAAGCACCGTCAGTAATGTTCACATAGATAGATACACGTTTTCTTATTTTTTCTTCCACATAGTAGTACAACAGCTTCCTCCTCCCTCTTCGTCTTGATATTCCTCAAATCGATTCGCATGAATTGCCTCTACGTGAAGCAATGAGAAGGAAATCATGAACACACACTTGCACACACGTTTTCAATCTTTCCACCACCAGCCAACACAGTTGAATCGTCGAACGTTGCTGAAGACGAGCAGGGAATCTCTATAGGTTACAGGCAAAGAAGCACGAATCTAGTTCCTCATGGAAGTTTCCCTCGGTTTCTTCCTATCAATCCGGCTCTTTCTTCTGCTTTTCCATTCTTCCTCCTTCCATCCACTGAACATTCTGTTCAATATGTTATCATTCAGCCCGCCATAAACTGGAGAAGAAGATCAGTTTCTCACTCAATCTAATCCTGCTGCGGAGGACCTATAAAGAAAAAACATCAAAATAGTCAATCAGGATTAAATCATGGCTCAAGTAAATCATTTTTCAACTCCCTCCCTCCTTAACTTAACCGGCTTCTGTATCATTCAAGTGACGACAGATATAGGCATCATAGATTCTATGCGTCGACGACAGGGAGACTTTTAATAATAATAAAATCTTCTACTACTCAATGCAGCCAGCGGAAGTTGCCCTTTACAGCAGCAGTAGCGGGTCTTTTATTTGACAAGCGTGAAAGGACTAGAAATTTTGTTGCGATACGATGAGAAAAGAAACAAAAAAGTGAGGATGAGACTGCTATGCTGCCGCTGCTACACTACACGACATTAATATGCCTCTTCCAGTTTCATCGTTTACACAATGGTGTGCCCAAT
>JAQFYD010002221.1:0-10182 GCA_034694225.1 Bourletiella hortensis
AATAAATTTAAAACACTACCACACATGTAAGGATGGATCAAAGCTTGTTAAAATGATTGACTAATTATAAAATATACATATATAGAGCGTGTTAATAATTTTATTATACACACTCAATTTAATAAATTTTAAAATATTATATGTGCCTACCTCCACAATAAACAGCGAATTATTAAAATTTTCGTGAAAATATTTACATTATAACATATCGAAGTTAATTTGCAAAAACATATTGAATCCAAAAACTATCCGAGAAAGGGTAAATGAAACTAATTTTTCGGAAAAACTAAAAATGTCCATAAAGAAGCTCAATTAGCAAGAGGTATAATATTTTAATTATAATAAAAACTTGTACAAACGATAATAAATGTACAGTGGCATGTTTGAATACCAAAACATAAGACGAGTATTAGATATATATAGTTTTTATCTAATTGTAATTGCGATGATTTAAAATACCCAAAATAAAAATTAAATAAATAATAAAAAAGTCTCACAATGTACTATATGTTATTGTCTGAAACCAATGAATTTACGAATAATCAATATAGAAAGTCTAAAATATAATAATATAGTAAAAAATGTATATAATATCCCACAAAACTTGGAGTTATTTTGAAGTAAATAACTGATTTGGTAATAAATTGTGGGAAAAATTACAAGAAGGTTATAATAAATTATGGGATAGTTTCTGTTCTAAATTGTAGAAAGTTAGGCATAGAAATGCTAATACACTTATTATGAAAAATATTAGAAATATTGCACCAAATATGGCTTCTAAAATTGATATTAAAGTTATGTTAGTTGGTATGGTTGTTTTAAAATAAACTTTTAATAAACATTAATATATAATGACCGTTAAATACCTGCTATACATTGTACAGATAAATGAAAAGGGCTTTAGTTATATCATTTTACAACAATTTTATATTTCCGAATAATTTTTCTGCAAAAAGTGACCAATAGTTACGCTCATTTTGCATCAAAGTTGAAAATTTTTTAAATATGATGTATCAAAATTAAACAATACTTTTAAGTGATTAATAGTCTAAGATTATATTTGTTTCAACCTAGTAGTAAACATAATACAAATTCTTAAGAGTCGATATGTTTTCAATCTCTACTAGCAATTATTGATGACATAGAGGCCCGTTTAAAACATATTATGAATTTTCACCAAAATTAAAATTTAGAAAAATTGCTCTATCTATTCCCATATAGAATAGAAAAAATAATTGAAAATTAGATAGTATAAAATTAACATTATTTATCATAAATTTGTATTTTTGGTAATTTTTTATTTCTGTATTTTATATTATTTTAAGTTAAACTTTTATCTATAAAAGTGTATAGCTAAATTATTAACACGCTATAGATGATAATTATTTTATAAAAAACAAAAACTATATATAAACATATACTTTGTATAAAAACAAAAAATAATATTGAGTGTTTCTACACAATTTTATATGTCATTTGTATTTCTATGACATTTTTAAAGAATAGTTTCAATAAAAACCTCAACAATTAAGATATGAATAACTATAAATTTTTAAGTGAATGTTTTAATTAAAATCTGAGATTTTTTTGTTAAAAAAAATTATAAGTATTTTTTTACCAAAAGACAACATGGCGGCCCTATCTCTCACATTTGTTGTGGAGAATCTAAGGGTCAAACCCGCGCCAAACGAACCAAGCACGTTTAAGCCTGTCGCTTTGGCCCAATCTGTTAAATTGGGTTATGGATTTTAATATCTAATTTATATCTTTTTGACTACAAAAGAGATAGCCTTGAATATATTTTATTTGATAAAATTTAAATCCTTAATAAAAACTTATATAGCTCTTTGCAATGATATTATAGAACTCTTTCTATATATGCGTAGAATTACATATATGTTACTATATGAATAATTATGAAAAAATTTGCTCAGCAAAATCAAAAATTACAAAGTCTATGCTTCCACAGAAAAGAAATGTATATTTTTGATGATCAAACATCAGAGCCATTGTAATTATATACATGTATGAGTAGAACAGGGCCAAAAGTCATATAGTCAAATGAAGAATATTGAAAATAGATAAAAGATTAAAACAATTAATAAAAACAAAGAATCTTCTAATAATAGATAAAAACAATACAAACTGAGAATATCAAAAAATACACAGCTCTAAAAAATTCAAAATAAAGCACAAAGACTCTAGATTGTATTTACACTTTAAAGATTTTCATAAAGATTAAAAATGCAATTCGATAAAATTTATTTTAATTTCTTAATGAGATTTTTGCCTAAATGAACAACCTAAAAATTAAAAACAGTTTGTGAACCTTGAGATAATTTAGCTTTACCACCAGTAGGTTGAGAAAGAACAGTAGCACAACCAGGACAAATAACAGCAGTTTGAGCATGAGAAAAAACAGTAGTAATAGTCATACAACCTAAATATTAAATCAAGTGAATACCAGGACATTTAACATCCATAAAATATGAGTTTGGTGAAGGTACTAATCTTTTTAATTTATGTTTTCTTTTTTCGTCTTTTAATGAAGGGTTTAATAAATCTATTGTTAACTATACATCCATTAATTAATTTTTTATATCTTACCACCATGTTTTGATTTTTATTATTTGCTTTGAGCTTTTAATTATAAATTTTGATTTTATACCTTTTTTAATTTCTTGGTTCGACTACTCCCTTTGGTTAAAATTTGTATGAAATAATAATTTTCAATGATTTGCATGATGGACAAATAATTAATAAAGATAACATAATACTCTTTTTCAAACATTTAGATTTATAACAACTAATGCAATGAAAACTTCTAGATCTTTATGTATAAAGTTTCTTAACAAAACTCAATTTACAATACAAAAAAGCTTTTGAAATTCTGGCTATAATTGCATAAAGTTATAATTAAATCACTATAAAACTAATAATCTATTATTTATATATCCAAGTTATATCTATATGGCTTTTGAACTATTAGTATTAAATTCATAACATTTTTAGTTATATTAATTTCAACATTTCTAAGAATCTTAGTTGAATAGTTTCTTGATATTGAATTAAAGATATATACATGCAATTGAGTTTTGATAAAGTAATAAGCTTCTTATTTTTAAAACAGGGCTATAATTTTGAATCACAAAAGAAAAGGAGCTAATTATTGTTAAAATCGTAACATATTAATTTATAAACAAAGCTATTTTATATCATTCAAGACTTTTATTAATCTTTGCTTATATGTTAATATAAAGTATCATAAATAAAAATATGTTGGTTATTAAATCTACCATATTGCTTATACTTATAGTCTTTATCTTATTTCTACAATTTGAATTCAGCAAACTCTTGAAGATTCTATTTGAAGCATACAAATGAACTGTAAAATCTCTGCTTCTTTGGTTGTTGAACAATTTCATTATTTTATTTACAGTTTGAATTACTTATCTCAAAACATAGCCTTGTTGACAAAGTTTTCAAGATGTTAGCATAATAGTTAACAATATTTGCAAAAAAACTTGTTATGTATGAAATCAATCTATGCGTATTTATGACATAATAAATACTTTAAAGATTCTTTTATATCAAAATAAATAAGCTCAAAATAACAATATAAATTTGAATGAAACATTTCAAATAAAATACATATAGATATCCTTAATAAAAGGCTGATTATTGTTTAATACCTCATTGTGCTACAACGAATAAATTTTCAAAAGGTTATAAAAGCTACCATTATTTTATTATATGAGTATTATTTTGTGAATGATTTTCAAAATGTATCAACACTTGTAAAACTTTTTAAATGGCTTTTCATTTTCTGCAGATAGTACTACATTTATAGAAATGTTTTATAATACAGACATTTTTATCGTAAATTAAATTGTTGTATAATTGATAAATAAAGTGTTTATAATGTTAATGTTTTAATTTATCTTTTTTATTGATACACATTTGAATATGTAAACATTAACTCGTCATAATTGACTAAATGCAAACAAATAATTTTTAAATCATGTCATCAATGTTTTTATACAAGTTGGAAGAGATTAAAAAGATATGGTTAAAGAATGAAGAAATTAAAAACAATTTAGAATATACAGCTAAACTTAATACATACTTCAAAACACCAGACTTTTATTTGGATCATTTATCAAAAAAGTTTTATATTGGTAAAATATCAATTATTTATTATAGGTTTTGATATGGTTAGTAAATATCATCTTTTGTTTGATGAGGTGTTCTTTAATGAAATTAAGAATATGTTAGAAAATATTCTGAAAGTTAAATTAAATAAAATAGTTGCTAAAGAATATAAAGAAATAGAAGAAATAATATTTAATGATGAAACAGAATTATATACAATAACAACACAGATAAATAAGAAGAGTGAAATAATAAAAAAGAAAAAAAGAAATTTTCAAAATTTGCAAAACTATTTAAAATATAAAAAACTTTTATATGATAAAATTAATAATTTTCATAATTCTTGGTTGGTTTCGGTTGATATTGAAAATTATGAATCTGATAATGATAGATTATTAGAGATTGGTATATCTATTTTAGACTGTAAAGAAAGAAAATTTCACGATGCACATTATATAATAAAAGAAACAGAACACTTAAGAAACCATAAATATGTTCCAGATAGAAAGAACAACTATGTATTTGGTGCCTCACAAACATTTAAGCTTAAACCTTTAATAAATGCACTAAATAGCTTCTTTTTTGATCAAAAAGACAGAGAACTTATTTTTGTCGGGCATGATGTAATAAATGATCTTACAGCTTTACAAAAAGTAGGTTTCGATATTGTAATAGAAAATCATTTAATACTTGATACAAAAGATTTATATAAAGGAAAAATAGAAGATCCAGATATGAATAAATCATTAGGATATTTATGCTTTGTATTTGAAATTAATGCTTTCTTTTTACATAATGCTGGTATTATAGTTGTTTGATTTTGTTTAGGTAATGATTCTCATTATACTTTGTTTGTGCTTTTTAAAATTTGTGATGTTCATGATCTTTTTGGCTTTAATTTGATTAAAATTTGATTATATGTCTACAATTAAATTTGAAGTTTATCTAATTTATGTTATGATATTTTTTAAAATTAATGTAAAAAGACTTAGATATAAATGCCAATAGACATCTTAAATTTAATTTTAATGTCTACACTTTATGTCCAGAGTTGTGTATCCCTGTACCAAAGACCAAAATCATAATACATACTTTTTTATAATAAATCAGCAACTTATTGTCTTTTTATACAAAATTTCTTAAAAATATATATATTAAATGAAAGTAAAAATACATAAGATTCCTGGTTTATATCAAAACCTACAACACTTAAAAAAATATATATGGTACAGCTCACTAAAAAAATCTATTTTAAAATAGAATTTTAAAAAAGGTATTTATATGATCAAGTTTGTTTTTTAAAAATCAATTCTTTGTATGGGAAAATTTTTATTATAATAAAAAAGAATGTAATAACTAGGGGGAACACAAATTTGCGCTTAAAAATTGCATTTATCTGGAACAATTTGTAAATATTTCGCGCTTAAAAAATTGCATTTATTGCGCTTACAAATATTAAAATATGGCATGCATCTATTTCAAAAATAAAAAAATACCGCAGAAAATATATCAAAGTTTATTGAAAATTCATTTATAGTAAATTTTACATCTATAGTATGCTTGTATATACTTTGAAAATAATGATTTATGCACTTAGTATTAATTAAAAATAAATGCAATTTTTAAGCGCAACTTTTGATTTCAACAATTTTTAAATGCAATTTTTTGCATATCCCCCCTATTAATAACATATTTAAAGGAGTAAATTGTGAATTTATGCTAAAATTTTATAAAAATTTTAAAAGCATTTAAATACTAGCATATTACAAGTTAATGAAGATTTTTAAGACTTTTTGGATTTATTGTTAGATTTTTTTTTCTTTATATAACAAATTCTAAAGCTTAAGATCATAACAAATATCATATTTAGAAACAAATCAAATTACTGACATGTACAAAATTACATATAATTTCTTTAGTTTCAATATAAGCTAACAAATACTATAAAATAAGACTTTTGAAATACCCTATTTACATAAAATATTACAAACATTATTTTTTATTAGAACATTTTCAAAAAATAAAACTGATTATAAATAAACTCAAAATATGCAGACACATCTGCTAAAAGAGATCGTATCATTTAATTACATTTTAATAATGATATAGTTTATCAGCACTAATATCAATAAACCTATTAAATCCATGATTTAATAGATCAAGGATGAAAAGTTTCATATAACGTGGAACATTAATAGAAATTAACCCATTTCGGACGACATGTACAACCAGTTGTACACGGTTTCATATATTAAGCTGAAAAATTAATAATAATAAAAACATACTAAAATAGCAAAAAATTATAAAATAGCATCAGATATGTTGTCTTATATGCTTCGCCATACAAGGAATTTTTCGTAAAAATGCTCTCGTCCGAAAAGGGTTAAAGCGATTGCTTAGCTTATAAAAATGAAAAAAGCTTTTTCATAATTTTGATTTTGTGAAAATTTTCAGCAACATAATAATCTGGAGCCAATTTTTGCTACCTTAAATAATTTTGAACATTCTTTTAAAATTTATAAAAACTTAATTTTAATATTGCTTAAAGAAATTTTTAAATTAGAAATTAAAAAGAATACTATTTAATAAATAAACTATATGAAGAACTTTAAAAATGAAGAATAGAATTGGCTCTTACCTATCATATCTTCAATAAACAATTTAATGATACAGGATTCATTGAGCAATTTCTTTAACAATTCTCTCTTATTAATATCTTTATTTATAATAAAATATAACAAGTGAGATTTTTTACATTTCTTCAATAAAATTGGTAACAAGACTTTGATTAAAATATTTGGCCTGTGTATAGTTTCTGCAATTTTTTCAATAATAAAACAAAACATTGAAGCATAATCATTCTTTATATTAAGTAAATAACATAAACTCTTCAAAAAATAATCAAAAAGAACCTTCTTTTTATATTTGCAATATAATAAAACTATTAATAAACCATGTTTAGATCCCAAGATTCTAATCATGTTTTTTATCACCTTTAAATTTTTCATTAAAAAAAGAATATATTGTAGAGTATTTATCTTATTACCAGAATTGTTTTTAAATAAATTTTTCATATCAATTCTCTTAATAGTATTAATAACAACTTCATTATAATTGGTTATTGAGTTCTTTTCACGAAGTTCAGCTTTGATTCTTCCAAGATTTGAATTGATTGAGTTACTATAATATTCATTTAGTTCTCTTCTGTTATAATCATTACTTAAATATAAATTGTGAGTATTAAATTTGAAATTCATATAGGTTAACCATTTTTTAAATTCTTTATATATGTTGGTTCTTTTATATGTCACTACATATTGTTTATTGCCTACAAAGATCACTAATTTAGGACAATTAGGTACCCAGTCATTAAAAGTTGAGTTTTTATCGATTTTTGCTATATTTGAATTATAAAACACCCTTTTTTGCTTATGTTCAATGCATGTAACCATTTTATTGTTATTGTAAAAGCTTGTTGAATTACTATTTACTTGATCTGATTTACAGTATAAATATCCATTAAATAACTTTGGAACAGCTACAGACGAACGATAATTAAGACTATATCCTTCAATTCCTTTTTTTGAATCATTGCCATAATACAAAACTTTGTTTTTATTAAGTAAAGAACCTTGATTCTGTGTTAAAATTTGTAAAGTATTATTCAAGGCATCATTGTTTTGTTTCAATATCTGAGTTTGAATTACTGAGTTAGTATTGCCATGATTTCTAAGTACATAATATTTCTTATTATCCAATACACTTTTGACAAAATTATAAATTAAAGGCATAATATTTTCTTGTAAGTTGAAGTAATAATTCAGATTTTTTCTTTCATTTTTTAATACGATAACAACGTTGGGTCTGGTAATCGCTTGAACATATAGACCTGTAATACTTTTACTACAACAAACATTAGATTTTGATAAATTATAAAGAAATAACATCAAATAATTAAGTATACTTTCATTGTTCTTATCACTGATTGAGTTTTTAAATATAATTTTGATTATAGGCGACTTACTTGATAGTGCTACTCTATTAGTTTGAATAAAAGAGGAAATAAAGTTTCTTATTAAACCAAAAAAGCCTTCATCAAAATTTACAATTTTAAATCTTTGATAGCATTGAATTAATGCATTTTTATGATTATTAATTAAGTTATCTAAATTAATTTGGCCAACAGGAATTAAAGTACTATCTATAATTTGAAATGGTTTTACTAAAGGATCTGTTTGACTATTAATAATAATTAATGAAGAATTGCGTGCATAAGCAAGCCTCTTTCTATTAATATCAAAATGACTAAACATTTTCTTGTAGTTTTCTATCTCAATGCTGAAATTATTTGATTCTGTTCTAATACAAGGACAATTGGTAGCTACAGTATTTTGTTTACTACAATCAGAAAAATTATTTGGTTCAATTTTAAGATAAGGACGATTGACAATCACAGTATTTTGTTTACTACCGTCAGAAAAATTATTTGATTCAATTTTGAGGCAAGGACAATTGATATCTATAATATTTTGTTTCCTTAAGTTAGCATAATTATTTGAAGAAACTATTGGATCTTTGGTTAATAACAAATGTAACTGGGAATTAATAAGAAGCATATTTTCAATAATATTAGTACAGTAATCATCATTAGAATCTCCATTTATGTACTTTGAATTTAAATTAAATATTGGACATAAAAACACCATAAATCCATCATTATACTTTAATGACTTAACTAAATATTGACAATTTGCTATTCTTATTATAGTATAACCTTTTTTACATAGGAATTCAATTTCTTTAATATATGGATTTAATCCACTACCCAGTAATTTGACGTCACCTATAACATTCAACAAATAACATCCATTATATTTAATTAATGATACAGAGCCAAGAAAACCATTTTTAACACTAGTCTTCTTATTCATACAAACATACTTTTCAATTAGATTTAGTTTTCGATGATAATCAAACCATAAATTTTCAAAATAGCATAGATTATTGAAACTCTCCATAATTGAGTACATGAACAGATCTTTTAAAACACTGTGAGTTGAATCAATATCGTGATTAGTAACAATAATCACATTTTTGCTGTGTTTAGTTAATATCAAATTCCTACTTCTCTTCTTATTATTCTTGTTTACTTTTCTAGAGTATCTAACTACAATCTTTAATATAATATTTCCTATTATTAAGGAAATAATCAAAGCTACCAATACCAAAACAAAAAATCTTATAAATAAACAAGTTCCGTAGAAGAGACCATCACACTTTAAATAAGAATCAACAAATATTTCTAGATTCTTTTGAATAAATAAAATCATATTAATACTTAAAATAATACTAATATAAAATATAAAACTAATAAATATAAATAATAATAAATTAAACATTTTTTTAATTATTAATTTCTTGGTTTGTTTTTATATTTAATTTTAATTACTACTAAATTTAGTCAAATTATTATACGACATTTTTGTGTAAAAATCTACGAATATTTGTTTTTTGAATTATAAATATACTGAATTGAAAATTTTACTAAAACTGGCTAATATTTATGAATACAAAAAATCCGAATAATATTATTATGTAAAAACAATTGTATTGACTTTAACTATAAAAGTAAAAATTATACAAAATTTTTTGATTGTGTTTCATATTATAATTAAGCTCAATAAAGATTTTTTTTAAAATATTTCTAAACAGTCTATATTAATTTAGATATAAAAAACCAAACTTTTCTTTCAATCCCAATAATATAAATTTTACTTTATATTTACCAAAATGTTTGAAAGGTCTAATATTTAAAAAATTTACTGTAATTTAAACAAGTAAGCTGTATACCTAAAGCAAGGTGCAGTTTTAAAATATAAAAAATTAATAATATTAATATATGTAAAGAGATACTATTTTTTAATTATAAATTTCAAAAATTCTTAAATTATATTTTTGGCTATAGGGTCGGACTTGTAGCCCAACGTCATTATGACGATTTTTTAAAAATTCAACCAAAACATTATAAAA
>JAQFYD010002222.1:0-10182 GCA_034694225.1 Bourletiella hortensis
TGTACTCTAGTAGTAGCATTTACATAAAATTAACGTCAAGAAACCCCAACAAGGTCACAGACTGTTCCAGTACTGTATATTACTCATCTCAATGATTGATAGGCAATTGTTGAACCGCTGGACTAAAGCCGCTATTAAGTAATTTTGACGTATGTCTTTGGATGCAATTTTCCATTTTGATAGGCAACTCTACTTGCTTTGACGCCATTCCAGAGATAAACCAAACCAGGATGGAGCTAGTGGGGCAAACTCTGTCCACATCTTTCTATTGTTTTCCCATTCACCCCTAAAAACTTAATAATTGTACCTGTGTTTAAGCAGTCTGTCCAAAACTTTCCACAAGGTTCCCATCATGATTAATTATCTGATTATTTCAACCTGTTGCTATTATTTTTCCTTGAAATGTGTCGGAGTGATCTTCAAAATATTTGTACCTCTAGTTATCATCCCATAGTAAGGAAAACCGTGGAAATATTCAATCATCAAATATTATGAGTTTAGCCGGATAAGACACTCGCCCATTGTACTTCTAAATTTAATTAATTGCATCAATATATCATAAAAATACGTTATATAACCAGAATTATTTGAAGTCTACCAAATGTCTCTGGGTAAATACAATGACAGTATATATAAAGTCAAGGGATATCTCCACTGATAAACTAATTTCCATCACTGGTAGTAAACTAACCGGGCCACAAAATGTCGAAAATTCTTTTGTGTTTAGCTCTTCTTGCTGCTTTCTCCTTCGCTACCTCCGAGGCACACCGACGGCGGCCCTTTAGAGGGTGCAACATTTCCTACGAAAGTAATCACAACAATAGTCCCCTTCATTCGCTATATTATAAGTCCATTTTATTGAATGTAAATTCCCATGTCTTTAAAGATGAAGAAGCTTGTACGGCGGACAATAGTTATCCAAACCCGCGCCGCTTTGGCGGTGGCAATCGTCCTTTGATAACTACCGATAGTTATGGCCGTGTTTGCAGATGTGTGGATCCCAACTGGAAGCGCTGTGCGGACGAGAGAAAAAATTGTGTCGAAATTACAAGTAACTTTATTAAAATTAGTTATTATCACCTCGTAAAAAATGATTCGTTCAATCAGCTAACGATTCTTTCCTAGCCGCCACCACCACCACCGCCGGGAGTACTGTTTCTGCCTCCTCCTCATCTTCCACCAGAAGTTCCACCTAAAATGTCTGGAATCGTCTCACATTTCATTCACCTGTAATTTCCTACAGTTCATTGTAAATTGGAAAATAATAATAAATATTTCAACAGCAAAATCCCTCATACATCCAGTAATCCATTTTATTACACCACCGTTCACAACTAATGCCCAACGAGTACCGCAGGGGGCGCCATAGTCGCCTGCATAGTTGCCCCGGAAACATTCCCAAAGTTGGCCATATCTCACTTACAGACTAAGATCTAAATCTAAGCCACGCTTTTGAATAACTTTTATAGTGTCTTAACACCGCGTTACTTCTAGCATTTTTATTATATACGGAAGCATCGGAAGGTCTTTACTACTGTTTACCATACAGAATGTGCCCTCCAGACTAACAGACGTCCTTAAGCCACGCATGCCATCAATGCCAACAGAAATATACTGACTTGGGCTGACTTGCTATTCATGAGTTCATGACATTCACCGGATCGTCTTGTATATAAACACTTGCTCATTGTCCAGGTGAAAGCCAGTCTGGCTGCTGTCAAGTCATGAAACGGGAGGAGGTCGGCGAGGGGAAGACCTTGCTGCTGTCAATGTTAATGTCTATTTCCAACAGCTAGCATAGCCAACCTTATTTCTCAGTGAAATGACGTGAAATGATAGCACCATATTTACTCCAACATGTCCCTGTATAGCATATGGGAAATACATTTATTATGGCTTTAGCTATAGCTCCCACCAAGAGTTGTCCATGCTTCTTACGTCTGATGGCTATGGATGTTCAAATTCTAACCTTCTACTTCTTGTTAAAGTTTTTGAAGAGGAGCTGCGACTGCTCGCTATTGCTATTATAGAAGTAGTAGTAATATCAATAGTAGTGTATATATGATGTTGATGATAATGATGATGGTTAGGTAACGATTTTACGACAAGATACAGAATACAGACAGAGGTAGCGGAGGAGCACACATTTCTAGTAAGCATACTACCATATAGTAGCTAAGAAATTCTAGTTATGTGTGCTATTTGACTGCTAGAAGAAGAAGAAGTAGAAGGTTTTAATTCATTTAATTTCATTGCCAAGTATACATATCTACTATTATGTGACGTTCAAGTCAATCTTGTAGCTACAGTACACAGTGTGTACACACATGTATACTGCTGAGGAAGATCAGTACTGACTACTGACTGGAGGGAGAAGGGAATAAGGCTACATAGTCAGTGACTATCCTGATCATCATCGTCAACATCAGCAGGGACAGCAGCTTCCTTATGATGCAGCGGAATCATTGTGATTAGTAATCAAAATAGGAGGAGGAGAATCTGGACCTGGGGTTAAGCTGAACGGAAGTGAAATAGGATGGAATTGTTTCCCTCAAGTTTGTAGTAAATCAGTAGAAAATAATTCTGGAAGATGTTGAAAGTTGAAAATGTTACTATTATATGGTGGAAATAATGAAGAAAGGATAGAAATGTAAACTATTCATCGTCATGTTCTTGTACCAAAGTTAAGTATGGGCGGGATGGGGAAAATATCGAAGTTGTTCGTTCGAATGGTGAGAAAAGTGTGCTAGTATTATTAATGTTATTATTATTGACATATTGAGATATCTACTGTTGTTGAAAAAACGATTGATTCCATTCCTTGAGAGCTACCTCATCATCATCGTCGTCGACTTGCTCTTCATATCATCATATCAATAATAAATTTGTTGTTGTGTTTACTCTTCTGGTTAACAAAGTTGAAGAAACGTGAAAATGTAAGAAATCAAGTTATATAGCGTTAACAAGATCAATACTTTTAAGAGCGATCTTATTCTTCGACTTGGACAGAACTTGGGGGAAAGTTGAACAACAAATGTTTTTCCAATCTAATTTCTTCGTGATCTCCTCCGCGTGGTCATCATGGTGGTGGGACAGTTTGGTGGATTATAATTTTAGTGAGGGAGGAAAGAAAAATAAAGAGGAAGGTTAGAGAGATAAATGTGATGGTGGGATGTGGTCATTTGAAACTCGGTGCATTTCCACATTATTTTCGAATCTTGTATCTTGTTGATGAGTGATTCTACTGGGAAGAAGAACATTAGTTTAATTTATGGCTAATATACTTTAGGTTCGCTCATCCTTCGGAAACTTTTTTTATAATGAAATCATCATGGTGCGAGAAACTGTGATTCTGTGATATAGAATATATAAATTGTTACTGTCCCTAGTGATACTACGGTTATATTTTTTGAGGTTCCTTAAAGTGATTCTTGTTTTTTAAAGCTAAAGTGAGCCACTGTATACGGTGTGTAATTTTCTTTGACTAAATCTGGACGGCAATATAATACATTTTTGTAAAATGGAAGGCCGTTTGAATTCTAATTACCATTCCGAATCATCCTCCTCATTCCATCGGCATCAGAGCAAGAAGAGGAAATTACATTCGACGTAAGGGATTATAAATATTTTATATGTATTAAAGTTTGTATTGTCTGAACTATGTTCGTCCTTATGGAGGGTTGAGTTGTGCTGTATTCAGTATTTCATTCATTCATATGTTTCGTTTTATTGCAGGAGAATGGACACAGATGCGGAGGACGAGTCGGAAACGTGTAGTTCATTGAGAACAGTCACTCCGACTGAGGAAAGTTCAAAAAAGTAATGACCGTGACTATTCTTGCGATGATGTGGTTGGCAGTTTAATGCTGGGAAATCGGCATGCAGAATGCATTATTTGTATGTATTAATTTAATTATTGTGATTTGTTCTCAGGCAAAATCATAGTGAGATAGAGAAGAGACGACGGGACAAGATGAATACGTTCATAACGGAACTATCCGGAATGGTACCTATGTGCAGTGCCATGTCCAGAAAATTAGATAAGCTAACTGTACTTCGTATGGCAGTTCAGCATATGAAGACATTACGTGGATCTCGTATACATTCCTACACAGAGGGACATTACAAACCGTCCTTCATCACAGACCAAGAACTCAAAAATTTAATCCTCCAGGTATGGTGACCGTGAATGATATCACTTTGATAGGTCAACCGGTAGACTCATTTGCGTGCTCGTTTACTAAGCAGCCATGGTCTTATTTGTTTACAGTCTGCAGAAGGTTTCCTTTTCGTTGTTGGTTGTGATCGTGGACGGTTACTGTACGTTTCCGAGTCGGTGTATCAGGTTTTAAAGTACACCCAGACGGATCTTTTAGGTCAATCATGGTTTGATATTTTACATCCTAAAGACGTTGCAAAAGTTAAGGAGCAGCTTTCCTCGTCAGATCTGTCGCCCCGAGAGAGACTCATTGATGCCAAAAGTATACATACCTCAGCACTTTCTGGAGCAGTGTCACTAAGGATTCCATAAGTATCTGAATAATTTTCTTTTTATGTAGCTATGCTGCCAGTTAAAGGAAATGTACCTCAAAAGTCTAATAGACTGTGTCCCGGCGCTCGTCGGTCGTTCTTTTGCCGCATGAAATGTAAAGTACCGCCGCAAATTAAAGAAGAAGCGGAAAGTGTTAATTTTTGTCATCGTAAGAAAAAATCGTCTAGTTCAGGTAAATGGCAGCCCAGCGAAAAAACTGGATTTAAGCTTAATCAACAATTTAGTTCTATAAGTTTTCTAATCATCTGGATTATTTTCCGTGCCTTGCAGAAAGGATATACACTGTTGTTCATTGTACTGGCTACTTAAAATCTTGGGCTAAGGTTGGGATGGACGAAGGAGAAGGGGAGGCGGACGATGCATGTAATTTATCCTGCTTAGTAGCAATCGGTCGTGTTCTTCCTGCAGTGACTGCCGCTTCTGCAGCTACGAAACAGCGTCCAGTTTCTTTTATTTCTAGACATACGGCAGATGGGAAATTCGTTTTTGTCGACCAAAAGTAAGCAGTTGATCACAAGGAATCATATTCTATGATTGTGCAAGTGCTGATGAAAAGAATGTAAAAACCTTAGAGCTACTCTCGTACTCGGATTTTTACCCCAAGAACTTCTGGGAACCTCCATGTATGAATATTTTCATTCAGAAGACATTTCAGCATTAGCCGAAGCACACAAAGCAGCTTTGTGTTCTAACGAGTCAGTTTCCACGTCGGTCTACCAGTTCAGAACTCGTAATGCGTCTTATGTCAAAATACAGTCAACATGGAAGGCTTTTCGGAATCCGTGGACCAAAGAAACAGAATACTTACTCGCAAGGCATACTTTAGATTCGTAAGTGTATTCAAAATTGTGCAGCTAAACATTTTAGAAGCGTTTATAAATTATAATGTGCATATTTTAGAAGTGACGTCTCCAATGAGTCGTTGCCACGTTCAGAATCTTTTCCGTCGCAGGAATTCGACTTCTTTTCTAACGGTAACGGTAATTATATACAAATTATATGCAATACATACTAGATAGCCATGTAAATAGTGCTTGCAGAAAATGCATGTTTTTGAATATTGTAATTTAAATTGAATTCAGGCGGAACATCGTCTGGAAACCGTGATATTCAGCGGCTAATAAGTAACCAAATGGAAGCCAGTAAAATAGGGAAACTGATAGCTGATGAGGTAAGTAAAGCGACTGATCTAATTGATAGTGAAGTTTAGTTAGGTTTAGGCTGACACAAGTTTATCCTTTTTTATAGATCATAGATCCAAACCGTAAGTTAGGCGAATCGTCCTCGTCGTCCAATAGTCCTGGGGACTTAGCTGCGCTTGCAGTCCGTGCAGCAGCAAATCCTGCAGTTTCACCTGAAGCACCTCCGTTTCCATCGTCCACTTCCTCTTGTGTGGGTTTAAGCGAAACGGATGGTCCCAATAATAAAGAACAGCTGGATGGAAGCAAGAATTCCTCATTAGCCCTGTCTCATCCACTAGCTCTTCCAGATGACACAAATCAGTCAAATAGACGGAATCCAGGTATGCATGCAGTTTATTTTATGAAATTACAATCTTAGCCTCTACGATTATCTTTCGCTGAGCAAGTAGCATGTAGGTAACGTCACGTTCGGGACAGTCATCGATGTCGCCAATGGTCAATTATTCTGACATTTGACACTTCTTTTTTATCTTTGTAGATGAAGAAATGGGTGGATATATGGTAGGAGATGAGCTACTTGGTTCAAGTCCACAACAGGCAGGTTCAAATGATGGAAATGACGAAGCAGCAATGGCAGTAATTATGAGTCTGTTGGAAGCAGACGCAGGACTGGGTGGTCCTGTAGACTTTACTGGACTCCCTTGGCCGTTACCATAATCCTCGGTCGCTTAAAAGCTTTACGTAATTTTTAATTGTGTTGACTAGGTCATACGTTTTCAGTCATAGATGTATACAATCGTAAGTATATATTTTGGCAATAAAAATTCTGTTTCGTAGATATTCCGTCTTATCATGCGCATCTTCGGAGGTATTGATCTACGCACATGCCAGAATGTTATCATCCAGCCGTAGCTCCGTCGTCATCGCGAGTACACTGATCCCTGATCTAAATATCTGCTCCTGTTACAAGACGTAGTCCATCATCCAATCGTGCGGCCATGTCTAATAGTGTTTGCATCTGAAAGAATCTGAGATAATCATACGAAAGTTTTAGAGGGTAAGGCCGCAGTTAAATTCCGCCTTAGTGAACTGAAAGATACAGGATTCAAGCACGTATGATCAACTGACGAACGCTTCTTCTCAAACAGGAACAGAAAATCACAACTCTGTGTGCGTCTCCTATGAAACGTTTGGATAACACTTGTTATTGTTATCATTTCGAGTCTAGAAAGCTCCGCAGTTCATGCTGGTATTTTTCTCCACTTACGCAATTTAGCTTCGCTTACGCAACTGTTTTTGAACGAAGTTCCTGTCACCTTATCTATGTACAGCTTTTGTTGCTAACGCTTTATTTTCATGTTGACAATGCCGTATTGAGATTACGCTGCACAGATGCTCATTACAAGCCTCACGCGTACTCAACGTAGACTATACCCAAGGTATTTTAAAGCTATAGCTTTAAGCTTTAAGCCCAAGCATTAAGCAAACACAGAATTGAACTGAGCATGAGCTTCATGTAACTAACTTTTAGTACCATAACAAGGTATTTATCACGTAGCGCAAAACTCTTTTAGTGGACAGTAATTACATTCAGAAAAATAGATGGTCACATCGTATTACATGAAAAATTATATTATAGCGAGACTTCGGACAAAGTTTCCGAAGAAAACTCAGCAGTTCCTTCATCATCATAGGAATTATCTCCTGATTCAGGTTCCATGTCCACTAACAGAAGTTGCTTTTTATTACTGGATAGTACCGCTCCTAGCTTGCGAGCTCCACTGACGGCCATTAGTCCAGGCACGAAGGCGTCAATAATCACAGAACTTTCGATTAGGCCATGCTGTTCAGTTCCCTTGGTAGAGTCCGTTAGGGATGATGATGAAAGCTCAACAGTAACCTCCGTCGGTGAAAACTTCTGCTTGGAGTTAGAAAGGAATTTCTGAAGATCTACTAACACAGCACTGCTTTCCAGAACTTTTTCTAAATTGATTTGAAAAATGGTTCCGCTTCCACTGTCTGGATCTTTAGAATCAGCGTTGTCACTTTCGTTCGGAGCAGATAGTATGGACAAAACACTATCAGAAAATAAATCACAGGTGGTAACCACTCCTTTGGAGTATCTTAAGCAGTAAGATTTGGCCGTTGGACTTTTCCCCTTGAAGCTTATTTCAAAAAGGTACGTCATATTACTCGTATGAAAGTATATTATTGATGATGTCGCACTCTGCTTGATTCTGATTCCGGATACGTTGCTGTTTCCCACATTTTCTTCATCAGGTCCTGGTAAGGACGCGATAGGGTACATGGCTGCAGAAAATGGAAGCGTGGAAAGAGCCGGAATCCGAAGGAGATCTTCGATAAGCGTATTTACAGTGCTGGGTAAGCCTGAAGTAGAGAATAACTTCATCACTTCTTCCTGGGAAAAGTCCAAGATAAGATTTTTCCCAACGAATTCATCCGAGTGAGTTTGCATATATTCATCCATGAATGCTGGGAAGCTTTTCCAACGCTGATCTGCAGAAAGTCGAACAAAGGGGAACTGCGGGGCATTTGTTCCAGTATCCGTTGCTTTCTTGCTGGCAGACGATACAGGAATATGAACTTCTTGTAAACAAGGTGGAGGATTCTTAAATTTCTGAGTGGCATTCTGGATTAAAAATTCAAAAATACTGTTGCTAATATTTAAATCCAAAAATTCTAGAACACTGTCCACATCTGAATCTTCTTCAATAAAGTCTGGCGCTTCTTGAATGTTGAAGAAATGGACGGTGTTTAGGAGCAAGTGGAAAAAATGAAGAAGCTTGTCCACAAAACTTTGAATGAGAACTTGAATATGCAAAATTCCAATGTAAAGATAACTGAGAGCCTTTCTCAGGTCTGCCACAACGTCTCTTGCATCATCGACTCTTGAAAATTTCAGAAAGCCACCGATTTCATTTAAATCCATCAATGCAAGTACAATTGCACATTTAGTATTACGCAAATGTTCCATCATGCTCCCACTGATTGAATTCACAGCATTAGTATGTTTCTTTATCTCCTTCTCCCGCCCTGCTTTCCCCAGAAATATTTCCAGTTCTACAGTGCTTATTCCCGTAAACAGAAGCTCCATATAATCCGCCTTAACTTCGTTCAGTTCCTTATCTGCTCCATAAGTCATGTAGCCATGATAAATGTCAACTAATTTCCCCCACTGATCACTCAAATTGTTGACCTCACCCTGAATTAGAGACCAACTTTTGAGGAAAAACGTATACTTAAACCCCAGAGGACCAACGATGCTAGAAACCTTTCTAAAATGGTCTGTATTAAATGTAGACAGGCTAAGGCACCGTGCATTTCCATCACACTGATTCACAAGAAATTGAAACGACTGCAAACTTCTAGTCGTGTCCACCTGAAGCACTCTACACTTTGCACTACTTATAGGTATCTTTAACACAATCGCAAAAAGAAATCCGCCCGTGTACACTTGAATTAGGCCATCTTCTGTCGCTATAAGTAAAGCACTGAGCAAAGACTCTAATCGCTGAAACTTGAGTTCATTTCTCAAGAAATCTGACTGCTGCCGAGCTTGCGTTGCCAGGACCTACACAAAAAGACAATTCCAAATTGTAAACCATTTCAACTCGTTAACCGTGACAACCATCTTTCATAAAATTTAATTTACCTCCCCCACAGACAGTTCATAATCAGTTGGACACCACTTGATAGCCGTAATTTCCCTTTCAAATTCGTGCCGGTGGATCAGTTTCCCACATTCAACGTCAACGATGTAGCAAGAAGTTCCTGTCCATTATCGAATCATTATCAACCGTTTAAAACCATCTCTCTTTAAAACCAAAGCTTTCATGTCCCCAAATATAAAAATACCTGCACATGTCGCCAAAAATATTCCATCCGGATGCCAGGCCATTAACGAGGGAGCTGTCTGCACAGAAGAGGAACTACTGTCTCCCTCCGACTGTTCCAGTCTAATTTGCCAAACTTTCTGCCATGACAACCGGTGCAGTATTACTTCGCCTGCAGTAGCCAAGAAACCACATTAGTATCAATAATAAACTTGAATCGAATCACAAGTCATTCTTCTATCATGCTATGTTACATCTAACCTTTCATGGTTCCTAACGCAACCAAGTCCATTTTTGGTGACCATGACATGAGGCATACTTCCTCCGTTACTTGCCGTGTTTCTAGCAGCTTCATTATTTCGCTCAAGTATCAAAGTATACTTTTGAAGCAACTAGTCTGATGTTCAAGATGATTTCTGAATGTTTTCCCGATTTTCATCAATAATTAGCTGTCACTGTCACCTCACTTTCGCAAAGTAAATTTGACTTGTTCCCGAGTACTTGCCCGCTTCATTCCATTGCCCGCGGTATCGTCTCGTCTTAAATTGAACAGCATTTTGGCGGGGTCCTCTCTGCGCATGCGCATGATTCCAATTACGTCACTTATCCCGCAGAAAGTTGAACGCGATTGTCT
>JAQFYD010002223.1:0-10177 GCA_034694225.1 Bourletiella hortensis
AATTCCATCTGAAATTGCAAAACCTTTAACAGTGATGCTACCATTTTGACTTTTAGTACCAACAGTTACTAGTTGAAGCTCGCTATCGAACTGCTCAGCTAAACCATGGAATTCAATGGTATAAATTTTTTTAATTCAAATATCGAAGAAGTCATCAAAGTCATCGTCTTCGACTGCATTCGTGGGTTGCTGATTTGCAGCCGAATTCGTTGTAGACATAATCGTTGGTTTTGCAGGTTGTACCGGTTCTGAGGGTTCGGAGTCTGAATCATAGTCCAGTTTAATGCGCATTCGGCGTGAAGCTGCGCTGTTGGCTTTTGCCGCAGCTGCAGTTGTAGGCCTTGCGCTAGCAGCAGCGGTATTTTGTGCAGGAATTACTGTATCTGACACTTCCTTGCGGGCTTCCGGCTTGTCCACCGTTCCTTTCTCGGTCTGTGACTCAGGTTTCTCGTCAGTTTCCACGTTCCTGTAAACCCGAAATTAGTATGGTAAATTACGTTCGTTTCCAGTACGAGCTGATACATAGTATGAAAGTATGAAAGTCAATACGTACCACTGTGTCTCTAAGTCAAAAGTTTGATTATTCCTGTCCTCCTCATCGTCCTTCACGAACATAGGAATTGAGCTACCCGTAAGATTCGCATTATTTTCTGAGGTAATGTTTGCTGCTGGGGATGACTGCATCAGTTCCATTTGATTCATTTTCAGATAAGAAGCCTTAGCCGGAGTAGGAGTAGGAGGAACAACTATGGATGGCTCTGATGTGACAGTCGACTCATTCTGGACTTTGAACACGTCAAAATCTTTAGAATCTTTGTCTTTAGTAGGTATTTCAGGCTCCTCAAGTGTCTTGGCCATTCGCGGAGGTGAGGAGTTAACCTCGAGAACGTCTTCAACGGAACCTCTCCTACTTTCGGGTTTTGTATCAAGTCGGAAAGATTCATCAAGTGTCTTGTTTTGAATTGAATCCATAACACTGTCTCCCATGGTAGTTGTGAAGCTCACACTTGCTTCACTCGCCTCATCCTCTTGTCCATCATTCTTATCCGTGGGCTTACTCCCATACTCTGGAATCGCATCTTGACCTTCCTTCATTGTGAATTTTGTGTGATTTTTTCTCTTCAAGTGTTTATGTTCTTCTTGTTGGCCATTTTCACGGTGTCGATCCACGAGGGACTCCGACTCCGACGTGAGATTCATCTTCAACAGCTGATCTGGCACTTCCCTGTTGCCCAGTGGTATTTGCAGTGGCATTGAGAATGTGTCAGACTGTGTCGTGTCGTCCATTATGATATTGACGGGTACAACATTCCTTCTTGGAGGGTTTCTCGACGACGTAAGCTCTGATTCACTGGTAGTTGATAAGTCAAAGAAAGAATTATGCTTGATTTTTTCGTCCATGTCAATGTTATTGATCGTTTCTTCTTTCTCCATGCTCATAGTATTTCCAAGTCGATCAACACGTTGGGTTTCATGAAGTGTCTGAAGATGACGTTCGGATCTGACTGACTGGAAGGGGACTGGGTACACAGGATGTATGTTATTCTGCTGGCCAACTCTTTGAGATGCGGCGGATATCAACTTTTCCACTTCCATGTCCACCTGGAAACCCGTTTTGTACACAGGGCTAGTTTCCTGACCATGCTGCTGGATACGTTCTGTTACTCCGCAAGCTCTGTAGTGAAGACTTGCTGTTGCACTGTTGACGGATTGATTGCTGTCAGCTGGAATAATTTCGCCCGTGATTTCCGTATTAACTCCAGCATCCGTCAACTTTGATTTCAATGCCAAATTCTCCGTGGATTTGATGGACCCGTTCATAACTGGAGATGAATAAAGCTGGGTAGACGGGCTTTTGTATCTACCTCGGTTGGCCAGGAATCTTTTTGCAATAGCATCGTACTCACTCTGTTCGCCAAGTTTGTAAATTCGTTAGCAGTTATTATTATTTAGGGATAAATAAATTGATTTTAATACTTACCCTCAAAACTTTGAGTTTTTCAGATCTCGCGGCGAATACTGAAGCATTTGCTTCAAGTTCTTTGATTTTATCCAACAACATTTTATTTCTCTGCCTGCGCCGCTCGTCCTCATGCAAGTTGTTCCCATTCTGCTGTAATTCGTTTTGACTGAATGTCACCTGTTTGTCCACTTGGAACTCCGATAATCTTGGTGACGATTGGTTCCAAAGTTTTCCAAATTCTTCTTGTAAAATGTGTTGCTCTTCCTCACACGATTTTAATTGCCCGTGTAGAATTGACATACGATCGTAGAACTTTACTGATTCCCCATAAGTCGATGTCATGGTTACCTATGTCGCGATCACACCTAATGAATATCCTCAGGTTTTTATTAAATAAATGTGATTTTAAAATATGTCGACTGTTACCTGTTTTGCCAAGCACAGAAACACAGAGTAGAGATGTCTTCTACAATGCAGTTAGTTGAGTCGGCTATGATTTTTTCTGGCCCGTAATGGCAGTGGCTCTGCAGCCCGTGCGGGAGCTGAAGGTGAAGGTCCACGGTGAAGTGCAGGAGTTTGTTTACTTCGTAACCTGTCCATGCCTGATTGATTCAGTATTTGGCCCTGCTGTTGCCATAGTAACCTTGTCATAGGGGAGCCGTAGACAGAAATGCACGGCAAGACCCACGTGTGAGTTAAGCTCCGGCTTCTGACGCAGCCAACCGGAAACGACAAGTGCGTTCCCCACTTACGTTGAACCCAAGCGGATTGTCATTTTACCCATCACGCTAGAGGAAAGTTGGACCATTCGTTTTATTTAAATATAATGTCTTCGTCATCTGCCTTTTGTATTCATGATAAAGTGTATGTGATAATGTGTAGGTTCAGGTTTTCAAGTAAACCCTTCAAAAATTTCTTCTTTGTAGCTTGATAGAAATCTACCATGCAATGACTTGGTGCCATTTTCTGCATATTTGACACTATTAAACACTGACCCATGTCCTGCTAGTAACGAATTTGCTTTCCGGAGGTCACCCACAAGTACTGTTGTCGCAAGGCGTATAGTACCTGGAAGGGCAAAAGGCAAACTGAAAGATGCATCCGGGCCTAGTTACTATCCTGACGTCAAGGTCTTCCCAAGGGTGCAAGAGGATGAAACTGGGTGCATTGCTGCCGCAGCAGCATGCATAATGCATGAGGCAAGTTGAATAATTCTTCACATGGAGCGTGTGAAACTGGACAGTGAAAGTGGAAAATGTTGGATATTCTCTGCACCTTAGGTCCTCTTGTCTCTCATTGAGAGAAAATCATGTAGAAGCGACGATTGAAAGGCGCAAGTCGTGCAGGCTTTTATATTACTGATTCAAGTGCCGTCGTGCTCGTCAGAAGAAAGTAGCTATATGAAGTACAGGGAGGAACGGGAGAGTTCTCTTTAAAAGCGGATTCCACGCACGCCTCAGCCATATCCTACCACAGCCTCACCATGACGATATAACCTGCTCGGTCCAGTTCTGCCCAACAGAAGTCAAACAAGAAGGAGACAGAAAAGAAGAAGAGGAAGAGAAAGGAAAAAAATATTTTGACCTAAATAAATTCCATTTATTCATATTAACTGTGATTTAAAAATTAAGGAAATAATAGTTTACTTTCAAACCAAGTTGCAGGATTCAAAGAATCATCGAAAACGTGCACAATTTCAAGTGTCAAAGTCATACTAGTTAAGCGTTATTTACTCCACGGAACGGAGTTACAAGTCGTATTCTATTTTTGATCTTTAGTGGTGCTGGTCATACTAAAGAAACTCCTACTCACTTCCGTTTCCCGACTCGGACATCGGGGCTAAAATAATTTGAGATTTTTGACAGAATTAGTGAAAAATGTCAGCCGAGTCAGTCACAGTTACTGAAGCAGCTCAGAAGGAAAGCTATCGTCGGCAAAGTAATCACAATCCGGATGACGAGGAGATCTTCCCACTTCGACGTGAAGGTCAGAATTTAATAATTTCTTTAGCATATGAATCCAGAAGCATGGTTTAATTGGTAAGTTCAGGTATACAGCTGAACTCCAATTACATTTCATAACATAAGAGGAAGTCTACAAACGAGTTTGTTATATAACATGTACAATTATTGAGATGTGCTACTCTTCAGCAGTGTGTAATTTAAGCTTCATATAGGAGGACGACTCCCTTCAATCAATCATTTTCTACGTGTTGTACATGTACCCTTTTATTCCTCCATAAAAAGCCTCAACTCCTCATATTATTATGAGAAAATTCAGTCAGTCAGAGGGATCAATTGTAACTTGATGCATGCTAGTATTAAGAGGTTCTGAGAGCCATATAAAGTACATGTGGCTTTAGAAGAAGTGGTGGGGCTTACAGAAAGAGAGAGAGAAGTTCATGCTACGGAGCAAAAGTTGGTCACGCAAGTTCTTCACCACTATACTGACGGTCGTCAGAATGTGTCATAAAAAACTTGCATGCAAGTATACTAGCTTAGCTACTAAATTCGCAGAGTTTTCATATAATTACATACAGTCAATACACACATGGTGCTTAAAAAATTGTTCACAATACACGGAGAAGTTCCAGTCAGCTTTAAATGCGAATGGGTATATATAACTGCGGTGGAAAAAACTAACTTCCTCTTGGCTCTTTGTATGCCCTATAAGCGAAAGTAGTGCAAATGCAGCAGGAAATCTAAAATCGATACCATATGAGAGCTTTCCCACTATTGTGTATCCAAGCTTGCACAGTGAACTGCATAAGAGACGGGTTAACTTCTACTAAGGAATCAAACATTTATAGATGTTACGTGTATATATACGAAAGGAAATTGCGATTGGCCGAAAGGCAGAACTTTATGGCTAACTCAGAGACTGAAGGGTCCCAGTGTGTTTTCAAAGGTGAATTCCAACTCATTTCACAACATAGGGCCACCACGTTAGATGCACTTAATCGAAAATTTGTCGGTGCAAATGCTTGTACATTTTTATGATAAATAACGCTTGGAGCAAGTTTCATCAGCAGCCCACATGAAACGCATTTATGATTTATGGGACACCAGCATTTACTCAGACGTTCATGAAAGTAACACCCTATGAGCTATAAAAGATGAATTTAAAAAGTGTATGGATGTATATGCTGGGATTCCATTGCTGCTATTTTAGCCAAGATGAAAATAATTACGCTCCACCCTGTACTTTCGATTTAGAAAGCTGTTTTTATATTACTGTTGCTGGTGGTGGTGGTGGAATTTGAAAAACCGATTAATGCACAGCTTGTTTGTGGGTTACATATAATGCAGTTTACTCGACCTGTTAAAACGACGACAGGCCTGCTTGAGGGGCGCAGGTTATTTTCTTTCGTGCTGTAAATAAGTCTGCAGTATAGTGGTGTGAATACTCTGGCTGTTCTGTATTGGTTTAGACTATTGAGGATTTTGAAAGGAAATGTATACACTCATGTTGGTTTCGTTACTTGTTCATTCCTTTTCACCCAGAAATAGCAACGAATTAAAAAAAGCCAAGACGTAGGAATACGGCCATAAAAATAACATGAAATATTGCAGTGCTTGCAAGAAATAGGAGCAGGCCTGTGCATAACAATTATAATCCCTCTTATCACTTCACCACCGCAGTAGGATTTCAACGAGTGCTACGGGCAAAGCAACAGTAGCAACCAAGTTATTTACATAAAGTTTACATGTGTATTATTAAATTGACTATTTGATTCAGAGAGATAGTAGCTAAAGACTATTTGCTTTGGACTACTTGCTTTGGCATCACACGGCCTCTCCTATGTCTAATCACTTTCCTGTTTTACACTGCGGGCAGTTAGTTTGTAGTGGTGGTGGTGATGAATAAAATTAGAGGCTGTACCTATTCTTGGGCTATTATTAATGCGGATAAAAACAGCTGGTTTGTTCTCACTGACAGATCAATATACGACGAGAATGACGACGACGACAAAGTTTTCATTAATTTCTTGCTCAATTCAAGTGTGTGCTGCTGGTGTGAGTCAAGCAGACACGAATTTCTGCTCTGCAGGATAAAAATCAAGTTCAATGAGCCACATGTTAAGCAGTAGTACATAGCATACTAAACTATAGGTCCTGTTAACTCAGTCAGTCAGTCAATCTGCAGTGCTTGAGCGTATATGACGGTCTGTGTGTGCTGTGCAGTGTTCCATTTTATCATTTTGATTAATAACAGCTTGGGTGATAGCAAGTGGTGAACATTTTGCTCCTTATTAAACTTGCACGTAGCTACAGCAGCTGATCAATAATAGTAGTGACTAGACTCTCAATAACTTTTGTCCTGTAAGAAACTGTCTTAATTAAGAAGTGAACGTGGAAAAGACAATCATGGCTCAAGCCTTTGACCATGGAAATTTTCGCCATCATGATTTGAGTGGGAGAAGTAGTATCATTCAGGAGGTTGACGAAAATGGTGTAAATCAGGAAGAAAATGATGGAGGTAATTGTAATATTTTTGCAGTTTATTTTAATGCATCTGAAAGCAAAGTTATGCAGCAATGCTCAGGCATTATTGGTCTCAAAAACTTCTATGGAGTTCCGGCCAGACTTATGGAAAACCGTAAGCCGGACACATTGCGAGTTATCGTCATATTGTACATCCCTCACTCTCAGCTGAATCCTGTTTGCTTACTAACAATTTTGGATGACTCAGACGCCATTATTTGTCAAGGAATGTCAGAATGAAAGCTGCGAACAATGGCCGGAATGATAATATTATGTCTGTCTCTAACTTACGTGCATTCCTTTGTCTGACAGCTTTCCAAACTGAAATGTGACGGTCATAAACTTTTACATGATTGTAATGAGAGGGTTGCTGAAAGGATTTAGAATTAGAGGGGACCAAAATTGTATCTTTGGTAGCAACGAACTAAAGATGCCCATCTTAGAACGCAGAATTTGAGCGGCAAGAGCACACCTGGGTCGCTGGCTATGGCATAAGCCGTGTGCTTCTTGGAAGAGGCAATTAAAAATGTTACGTAAATACTAATTGTTGTTATCTAACGCTGGAATTCATTTTGATGCGGCTAACAAATTTGTTAGCCTGGGTGGGATAGGTTATTAAATCCATGTGCTGATAATGGCATGAATTGAATGCCTGTTACGTGGCCACGTTGGAGTTGATACTGAACATCCACTGCTTCGAGTTTCATGCTACGACTAATAGGAGTACTTCCAAAGGTCGTTATGATCATGTACGAATACCTCAAACTAATTAGTGCTGAGTATAACGTACGAAATTTCCGCTGAAGTCAATCCTTTGTTTCTTTCACACCTGCAACGAATAGCTTTCAATGGCCTCGCTCTCATACAATGTTTCCGAGAAATAAGAACATGCTCACCTGTGCTTCTTACTATGTCTCCCTTTGACAGGATTCTATCAATTGCAGCTGCTAGTGCCGTTTCACCACCTCTGATTTTCGTTGAACTACATCTGTAGTCCACAAAAGCTCTAGTCTTTAGAGCGTTGTCACGGAGCTGGATACATCCAGAGCTTGACAGCTTTATTGCTTACCCAGGTGGTAGCAATTTCGGAAGTTTCCAGACGTAAATAAGTGGGGCTTTCATTTGGAGAAGACGCCTTCCAAGTTTTGGTTCGTTAGATTGCTATGAAAGAGTTACATGGGAGAGGCACAGCTGCATGGAACTAGTGCTATAAAATCGGCGCCGACATGATGACTGTCACTGAGGATACTTTTCTCCCACTGCTCCTATTAGCTTAACGAATTTTTCAGCCTTGATATTATACCTGTATAGTTCCATGTTCCATTCCTGCCACCACGGTGCCAATACTTCTGTAGTATTACAAATTTAGCAAAGAAAATAACTTGATTGCATGCTGTCAGCAGTTAAAATTGCATCAATTAAACTGAATTGAGTCAAGTTAGCGTGGACGTTCGGATCAAATTGTTATTTCTAATGTAGTATGACAAGGCACACAAAATGTTTCTGACGTAGGCAACTATATAATCTCGTTTGCTATGGAAAATTTGTTTATTTGCTTCGTGACTTACTGAGTCATTAGATTAAAGTGCGGAATATTTTCTGCAGTGCCAAAACATTTGGGCCAAAAGTGCTTACTGGTTCAATTGCAGCAAGAATGTAATGGAGCTAATGTCTGTCGTTTCATGCAAATATTCGAATAAGGAAGCATATTATTAAGATCAATTTCCAGGATAAGTGAAATTAATTGAACGTTAGCACACTGCTCTACATTTTGTAGTTTTATAACCATTTTATTGGTAGTATCCTCAGACGGAGGGATTAAAGTGTTTGATCTGTCTTATACTTATACACATATCTACTCTTCTTATTTACAAAACAGACAATGAACAGACGTACAAGGAGCGATTTGAACTCAACTGCTCCTTAGAATTGGATGCTCTGTCTCATAATGGTAATTACCCTTCTTTCAGCATGGCCCATGAAACCTCTTGGGTGCATGCATAGTAATAATGATTGCACTCTGCCATAGTAGTTTTATAAGTTGTCATTTATGATGATTACCCAACTACCCAACTATCCCTTGGATCTACCAAGGCCAGCAAAAAACCAGGGTTTTGGCAATGTAATGGTTATAGTGAGAGGCCAAAGTTAGACGTCTGAGTTTGCAATCACGTTTCTTTAGTTCAGACTACTGTCGAGTGCATGACCGTCTCCATTAGAATTTGTAACATCATCCGAAAATAAGACATTATAGGTTGATGTTATTTTTGATTCGGAGTAAACACGACATTTTGTGTGTAAAATGCAGTCAATGGGATACAGAAACGAAGAGTTTGTCTGTATACAATACCCGTTGCTGTTGGAGAGGACCTCGAGTAGAGGAAGCAGCGATCGATATAAACAGCTGAGAAAGACGTAGCCAGCCACCTTCTGCAGCCAAATCTTGTCAGACCTTGAACACATTTACCTTAGAACGCACTATGAGTCTCCGTGTGTCATACTCTAAGCTGTGGTAAACAAATGATTAATCAAACGACTAGAATCTCTGTGGGATGCTGATGGGAAATATTGATTTCATGGAATTTCTCAGGTTAAAAACAAGATATATCCATCAGTAGCGTTGGAGGTCATTAGAGGTCATTTGAAAATGCATAAATTCCATGAGAGTTGTTTTTTGCTATTATAATAGCATCTCATATGCAGACAAAGAGCAGATGCAACATAACCAAGGTGCAAATGTATACGACGACTTTACAGAGCAGAATATAATAGTAGTACCGTGAACACGAAGGTCTTCATATGCAAGGCAGTTCAAGTCAAAAATAGCTTGTTGGCTCAATATTTGAATGCTCGGCAGATGAGTTGGTTACCCGTCGTTGTCTATCCCTCCCCTGTTGTTCAATCTTTTTCCCTTCCTTCAGTACAGAAATCCGATTGAAGAGTTGCACACACTGTTCGTAATATTTGCTTTACCTTTGAGTTGCGATTTCTTACATGAACTTTACCTCATAATTTAGTGTGCGGATAAATCTGCAGTGAATACTAAATCGTTTGAGCCTTTCCCGACCTATTGCCATATCTAAAATCAGTTATTAGAATGAGTTACCGTGGAGTTTCACCACGACTTGTGAAGGAGCCGTCGTCAGATAGTTTTGATGATTCAAATCTGTACCCACTGTTTCCGCCTTCGTCTTGGACGAGACATAGTCAAGATGGTGAGCAGAGATTTTATTTTTAATTTTCCTCCTTACGCACGTTCCAAACCCTTTTTCATATTGATTCATATTGGATAATAATCACCCACACACGCAGTTCAGTTTGACTGTGAACTTGTAACGTTCCCTTGAAGAAAGCTAGAAATACCTCTGGTTGCGTAACATTATTTTTCTGGGAATGTAACCATCATTCCTTTCCCACACAAGGTGGAACATCTTTGACTAGCTTTCTTCATCTGACCAATTACATTCCATTATAATTGCGCTGATGCTAAATGTTTTTGTGTGGCTACAAAAAATTTCAAGTGGGTATTGTAATCTCTCTTTAAAAGTGATGTAATAATCACTTGAGGAAAAAATTCTCTTATCAGTCTAACATGCAAGGAAAACAGACTGGTCAGCATTATTGTAAGAGAGTTTAAAAGAGGATAAAGAAGGCAGATAGGGCTAAAGAGCTTATTTTTGAACCCAACACGTCTCGGCCATGTTGTCACAGCAGATGTTTTGTCAACTTG
>JAQFYD010002224.1:0-10176 GCA_034694225.1 Bourletiella hortensis
TGGTCAAGTGAACGAAGTTGGAAAATTTGGGTTTTATAAAGACTTTGATAAGTTTGCATTCAACGGAATATGGTGAGCAGCTGGTCGGCCATTTCCATTTGTCTTGTCAGAATCTCGTTTTATTTAAAGTAACGTTTAATGAGGTGCCTTTGGTTCCAGGATTGGTTCAAGTGCCTTGAGCATGTCCACAATTGGAATTCCCGGCGGTGCTCATCCCACACTTCAAGTCTTGCTGAATATCATCGGCGTTAATGGGGAACATTTTTCATTTGTCTTGCCAATGGAAGTTCTGTTGTAAGTTGCAAAACATTCATTGTACTTGTAATCAAATGCTGTAAGCTATCTGCTCTTGTTAATTGGTACAAATTAATTATTCATAATTAGAGACAGCATGCGAACAAGTGTGAATGTTTTCGGCTGTGCCATCATCTCCGCCGCCATTAGCCACTGGTACCACGATGAACTCCAACGGTTACAGTCATACGATCTGAAAAATGAGGAAGGCGTCGTGGATAAACTGACCCACATGAAAGAACTCACGGAGCCGCTTGATGCTGAAGAAGAAGTCCTTCAAGATCTCACAGAAACTGGTGATGCTGACCGCAAAAAGAAGAAAGCACAGGCTGAACATGACATGGAAGCTGGAACGTTACCAACAACCCCGAAAAGAACGAAAAGTAAGAAGAAGCGGAAGTTCAAGTTGACCAAACTCAAGAGGAAAACCTCCAAAACTAGCAAGAAGTCACGTTCAAGTTCCAAGAAACCAGGTGGCGTAAGTAAATCGAGTAAAGAATCTGCAAGATCCAAATCAAGTGCTGCAAAGAAGGCCGCCGCTAAAAGTAAAACCGAGAAGAAAACTGATGAGGCGGGAGCAGCCGCAGGATCTGAACTCAGCTCACTTGCATCAAAGGAAATCTAAAAGTCGTGTTTGATCTTTCTGTTCACGTTTTAATTTTATTGGAAATCTTACAGCTTTAAATAATTTTCGTGTTATTAAATTGGATTCAAGTGTAAAGTAATAATTATTTGTGCTGAAATTACATTCTGGATTTGTATATGTATATAACTGAACGTAACGTGAACACCTTGTTATCCCGCAGCCATGATCCAGTGGTACATTATGGCTAAGGTAACTGAAAACGAGTTAATTTGGCGTGGAATTGTTTGTAATCTCCATGGTGATGTTGTCGGAGATTGTTTGGTAACAAACAAGTGAAAACTGCGTGTGAAAACAAAAAAAAACATTCACATTTTCCATGGAAAACGTGAGCATAACAAACTTTTTTGCATTACTTTGGTTTTCAGGACCGCGACAGTGAGTGGGAATCACGAGAACTCGAATCCTGAAGATCCATGTAATTTCAGTATTGTTTGGATGTCGTAACCCAGTGCTAATTAAAGAGCGCATAATGGCTACAATTACTGAAACGCCGGAGCAAAATGTGGTCACCATATCCACCGATGAGATCAGACAGCGTGAAGAAACTGAAAATTCTGTTCCTCCAGCTCCACCAACAGAAGGTGCCCCCAGTAATGACCTCGTCGAAGTGAAACAATCCACGGCCCGAAGGATCCTGCAATACCTAGACGACCACATTCAGGCAGTTTTAACCGTAGCCGCTGTCATACTCGCATTTCCGGTTGGTATAGGAATGAAATCCTACAGGGATTGGTCCGCCCGAGAAGTCTCCTACGTAAAATTCCTGAGGGAACTGTACCTAAGTATGTTTCAAGGTCTGGTCATTCCGCTGATTACTGCCACTATGATAACATCCGTGGGGACCATGGATGTACTATTACTGAAGAAAGTCGGAGGACTCAGAGCTACTGTATTTCTCATCTACAATCTGTTCGCCGGACTCTTGGGTACAGTTATGGGGAATGCAGTGGTGCCTGGAGAGTTTGTTAATATTTCGACGTTTGTGGATGACGTGAATCCGGATGACACCGTGGACCAGACGTTACTTCAGGACAAGCTTATGGATATCCTGCGGTTAGCATCCAAGCTTTTACACTCAGGAAATTTGTGAATTGGGGATTTCATTTTTTATATGAATGCAGGGCGATGTTTCCCAGAAATGTGGTCCGAGCTGCCTTACAAAGCGTAAGTTAAGCACGTAAACTTTAATTCACGTGGCTAAACTTACCAATGCCATGTCTTCATTGTTTCAGTACAGCACAAGAATCGGATGTCCTGATATTGGCTTGCCATGCAACGGTATGATGATCACACCAGGCTACACATTCAAATTGTTTGATTCTCTTAAAATCTGAAGTTGAATTTAGAACGTATTAATTACTCGTAGCCCAAAAGAGTGATAGGGAAGCAGTGAAACAGTGCTGTGTGGAAGTGGTACTTGAAAACATTCCAAACACTTTGGGTCTCACGGTTTTTTCCATCACCCTCGGGATAGCTTTAGCCAAATCTGGGATTTATGCCCGACCTGTTCTAGCATTTCTTCAAAGTCTTGCCGAGTCAACTGTCACTGTGACAACCTGGGTTATGTGGTAAGGCTGTCAAGTATAATTGTAGATTCTGCCAACATGGTCGCAAGTTAGTCTGGCTATGATGACTTTAGGGTAACGCCGTTTGCGACGTTTTCCTTGACCCTTGCGGACGTGTTAGGGACGAGCAACATCAGCGAGATTGAAGCGCTTGTCAAGTTCTCGGTGGCTACCGCTGTAACGTTGGGGATTCTAGCGCTTTCTTATCCACTACTCTACTTGGCTGTTATGCGCCAAAATCCTTTGCCATTTTTGAAAGCAATCGGGCCAGCATTGTTGACTGCCGCTACTACGTCTTCCAGGTACGCTGGATACATTCTTACTTTGTAGTCATATGATGAGCTGTTAACTTAAAAACATTGGAATGTAGTCTTATCACCGTTCCAATATTAATCAAGTGCCTGGATGATGCTCAAGTTAACAAAAGAGTGAGCAGAATACTCATCCGGCTGGGTATCAGAATGAATCTTAATGGCACAACCTCCTTTTGCGCCGTGGCTGCTGCCTTCATTGGACAAGTGAACGACGTTGGGAAATACGGGTTTTACAAAGCCTTTGACCAGTTTGCATTCTGTGGAGCAAAGAGAAAATTATGCTTATATGACAAAACAGCATCCTCCCTCTTTCTGCAAGTCTATCGGAATTGGTTAACTATAAACATCCCCTCTTGTTGTTCTTTCTATACTCTCAGAGAATAAATTA
This sequence comes from Bourletiella hortensis, assembly GCA_034694225.1. Classification (NCBI taxonomy): domain Eukaryota; kingdom Metazoa; phylum Arthropoda; class Collembola; order Symphypleona; family Bourletiellidae; genus Bourletiella; species Bourletiella hortensis. The sequence continues at coordinate 3,208 of JAQFYD010002224.1, forward strand.
ATAAGTCTTGATCTGAACTCTAATCTGGAATCATCTCTTGTGCTATTGTTCTTATTATCATGGGCACTCTTTATTGATTCTCATATTAGACGCAAGTGCTACAAACTCTTATACCAACTGAACTAATAGGTGCTAAAGGTACTATTTGACGAGTACATAAGGAAAGCATAGTATCTTCCATACATTCAACGGAATGTGGTGAGCAGTGCTTAATTGCAATCGCTAGTAAAATCTATTGTTGAAATTTGCTGTTTGACAAGCTGCACTGGGATTACAGGATTGGTTCAAGTGCCCTGGCCTCCTCAATAGGAATTCCTGGCGGTGGTCAGGCCACACTGAAGATCCTATTGCATATAATTGGGGTAAATGGAGATCATTCTACCTTTATTCTGCCGATGGATGTCTTATTGTAAGTTCCAAAGCATTTTGATCACAACTGTAATAAGGAGTGAGTCCAATGAGTACAGAAATATTATTTTTTCTCGACCATTTAGAGACCCAATACGAACAACGGTGAACGTTTTCGGTTGCGCCATCATTGCCGCTGGTGTAAGCCACTGGTACCACGACGAGCTTCAACGTTTACAATCATATGATCTCAAAAGTGAAGAAACCGTGCTAGAAAAGTTGACCCACATGAAAGAACTAACAGAGCCACTTGAGCCTGAAGAAGAAGTACTTCAAGACCTCACTGAAATTGGTGATTCTGAGCGCAAAAAGAAAAAGTACAGAAGGAACATCTCATGGAAGCTGGCACGTTACCGCCAACAACCCCGAAAAAAACGAAAAGTAAGAAAAAGCGGAAGTTCAAGTTGGCCAAACTAAAGAGAAAAGCCTCCAAAAGTAGCAAGAGGTCACGTTCGGGTTCGAAAAAACCAAGTGAGATGACGGTCGGTAAAGAATCTGAAAAAACTGAAGCTGTCCCTGTAAAGAAATTCGTCAAAAGCAGAACTGGCAAGAAAATTGATGAACTAGAAGGAGGAGGAACAGAGCTGCAATTATTTCCATCCAGAGACACGTAGTATTTTGATATTTTCATTTGTTTTAATTTTATTGGAAATCTTATTTGCGTTTCTTGTTATGAAAAATAAATGAAAATGTATTTCTCCGAGTTAAAAAAGTAACCTTATACGTAAACATTTGCTTGAGCTCTGAAATGATCAAATTGTTATCCTAATTATCTCACAGATTCGTACCCACCAGGGATACCATTCTTGGACAGAGCAATTTGCCACAATTGGTATTTTCTTGAGCGGAAACCTCCAGCAGAGATCTGCAAATAGTAAGTCCACATCCTGTAGAATCTGGTAGGATCCTTAAACATGTGTTCAATGGTGGGCCAATTCTTGACAAAGTTGCTATGCCAGGCTACCAAAGTCTTGTCATAAGAATCACCGTAATTATGCCAGTCTTCGATGAAAAACTTGTTCTCAATGGAATCTGTGATATTTCTAGGGTTGGGGAGGATTCCATTGGGGAAAATATAAGTATTGAACCAGGGTTCAATTGGAGGCACGTCTTTGGCATCCAGGGCAATCGTGTGCAGCAGGAAAAGTCCATGTTCCGGCAGACAGCGGTTGCAGACATCAAAGAATTCTTTGTAATTTTTCCGGCCAACATGCTCAAACATTCCAACGCTCACGATTCGGTCAAAATTTTCAGTGACCTCACGGTAATCCTGAACACGGATCTCGACCGGGAGTCCTTTGCATCTCTTTGCAGCCACATCGGCTCCTTCCTTGGATACAGTGATGCCGACCATTTCAACGCCAAAATTTTCCGCAAGATATTTGCAAAGTCCACCCCAACCGCAACCAATGTCCAGTACTCTCATTCCCGGTTCCAGCTTTAATTTACGGCCGATCAAGTCCATCTTGTGAAGTTGGGCCTCATCCAGATTCTTGGCATTTTTCCAGTAGCCGCAGCTGTAGTTCATCGTCGGGTCAAGGAATGATTCGAAAAGGGCATTACCTGTAATATAAAAACACGAATAATTACGTTTCAGGGTGAAAGTGAACGAACAGATGAACACGGATTTACTGTAACAAGGGTCAGTCACAAGGAGCAACAACAACACAAGACCACAGGAGGGGCGAACTTAAAACTGGTTTGCAACCAGCGGCACATTTCCACTCTTGCTGTTGTAAGTTGGGAAACCTTGTCAAAAGTTGACTAAAATTCAAGTTTATAAATATTAATTTGAGAACTGTGTAAGACCACTATGTGTTGTGCAGTTTGTAGGTCAGTGTGGCAAGAGGAGACTCAGTCATCATGAGTGCATTAGCATTAGCATTTATGCATGCAAAAACCCTCAATCTTGTTTGACAACAGTCCTTTTTTATCCTTAAAAATCCTCTGTCACCATACCATTTCCCAACTGAAAGTTTCAGACTCACTCTTAAATTAATTTCCATTTAAACAAGTCAGCTGCCGTTGTCAATTGGATATCCCAACTGTCTACAACTTGCACGTGTAAAAAAGAGCTGCCACCATCAAAATCGGATAGGTAGATGGCAAGAGCTTGATCACTATCGTCTACGTCAATATCATTAAAGGATGAGGTCAAAGAGAAGGTAATCCCATCGCCGGGGGTGTCATTCGACGAAATTAATGTTCTGCTAGCGTACACATTCAAGAGGTAACTACTCCTTTTACCGGATACAATGTAAACTCGCCAGCTTCCTGCGTTGGCCTGTGTTTCACATGACGAAAATATCAATTAATTTACAGCCTCAGTTTCTGCAAGAATTATGAGCTTCCATTTCTTACCAAGATCCTCTCCGTTACCGTTGCAGAATACACGTATCGCTTTGACGAATCCTTATCCTCACCCCACTCGAGTTGACTGGATGAAGGAAAAACAATAATTTTATCATAACTTGGTACTCCTAGTGGCTCCAGAAAAATTGACGATGGGTCGAGTTTGATTCTGCTCGTGAGGCGAAATTCGAGGAAATCGGCATTGCCAATAATAGTTGGAATTTCTTGGACGGTATTGGCTTCAACTAAGCCTCGGTAGACCTGCAAAAGCATGGGAAACTTGTAGTGCAAGAAAAGCAGTCAAACCTGAAATTTATGGAGCCAATTGACTTACATTTTGGAATGTGTTCCGCTCCGCTGGTACGACGTTTCCGTTAGATGAAAACAGTCCAAGAATTTCGTTCACGATAGGTTCCACTCGGTTTTTCACATCTTTTCCCGTTCGTATCCCCACATGTTTTCCTCCTACTGCTGTTGCAAGGCCTTTCAGATGCTCCGGCTCATTGTCATCTTCTACTACACTTGAACCTCGATATAACGTAGCCTCATAATCCAACAGAATTCCATACGTTATATCGGCTGTACGTTATAGCGGATGTAATTTTAATGCAAAAGACACTGGCAAGGTCCATAAATGTCATACGTTATAGCGTTAGTTACGTTATACAGTAGGGCCTTATATCGAGTTTCGAGTGTAATTCAATGGCGAATAGCTTAATGCGGGGATCCTCCTTGAGACTTATCAATGTATCGACCTCGTATGCCATTTTGTCAAAAACTGATTTGGCCCATCCGGTTTTCACTACCACAAGAATGCAGCCGGCAGGATTATTCTTGGCTTTACATTCATCAGTAACAGTCTGTACAGCCAAGCCGAAATCTTCACGGTTTGAGTTGGCAGACTTTGTGGAATTGAGCGCACTGAAAATATCCGAAATGCACTCCATCATTATTGCAGGAAATAGCTGTGAAAATCGTAGAAATAATTCAAAATGGTTCGACCACTCACGCAAGAAACGGTAGATTTTGTTCAAAGTAATTCCATTCCACTTCACTTGAAATCACTCCGGATGAGTCAGCCGTCGTTTAGTTTTGTACCGGAAAATTAGCAATTTTCGCTACTGCTTGAGCTGGCATTTGTCCACGGCGGAAGAGCGTTGCTAACTCGGCCTGAACACTTTGCCTAAGCTCGTGGGAGACCTGAACGTATAATTTATCACATTAAATTGTCAATCTAATTGCATTCATTGCTCTTCTCATTCAGTCTTAGAAAACTGTGCTCACCTGCGTCGTTCCTTTATCCAGCAGAACAAGCAACCTCGGATACGTTGACCTCCGAACCACATTAATCTCAAGCGTTGGAATATACACCGGTCGTTGCTCATTTGCATACTTGAAATCCGGCGATTCCCTTATGACCTCCCAGGAACTCTTGTGTCCACAGTTCCTATTTTGCCTATTCGGCGCCTCGGCATCATGATTGCTTTCATCGCATAGCTGAGCCACGTTCTCAATCCAATGGAAATGCATTATAGATGTTCGTGCTGGACTGTGTTCCCAGTCTGGATAGAACCTACAGTCATCTCCTGGATGTTCTTTGCCATCCGCGTGGCAAGTCTTGTTGTCACTGTGCAATCAATTACATGTAAACTTTCATGTGACGACCCAAAATTATGGCAGATCGACTATTGGTTTTACATACACTGTTCTGTATTCGCCTTCAAGTGTGACGTCAGAGCAGCCAGTAACTGACCAGCCTGTGGTGCCTGGCTTGCGATAAAAGTAAAGGAAAACGAGCGTCCCCGGGATAACCGTGTTCTTCCCAGATGCCCCAACGATAGCGGGCCCACTGTGTAAACAGGGCTTTCCCTGTTGTTTATTAAAATTAGATTAATTCTCTGATACACAGCATTGCTATTTTAAATCAGCAAGAAGTAGACTTTACAGGGTGTGCCGTAGCTGGAAGTGTAGCCTGTATTATCAAAAAAATCCCTCGGCGTCTCAATGAATTGGCCCGGCAACCCACAGAGGTTTGGATTCTCAGTTCTCAAGTATTGAAACTTGTTTGAAACCCTCACATCCGCTTCTTCGTATGATTGACTACAACACATAAGTAATTTAGTCGAATTTGCATACAGCACAATAGGGTTTGAATCGGTCGAAAAATTCTTACGTTGTTGCAGGGTACACAACGTTGTCCCAACTTTGTGGAAGCATCAGTTGAACAGAATTGATGAAAAATGTCTTGTTTGTCACGAACCGCATGCCATTTGACAATGTTTGGGCTACGAGCTGGAAAAACACGGAATTTAATATTTTTATTTAAATATAATTTAAGTGATGTTGGTTCTCAACCAGTTTCCTGTGCCTTTCGATGAACTCAGATTTTGCTTCGCTTGCCAAACCGGACCGGAAATTAGTGACCATTAGATTTCCATAGCGTTTGATCCACTGAGAGTCAGTAGATTCAAACGTATAGTTTTCTCTAAGCATCTGCTCAAAAGTGCGTTCACTGCTGTGAACAGTAGGAACAATAGCAATGCTCTGAAGGACATTTGTGTAGCTGATGGAAATGAAGCCAATCAGAAGCAGCCACATTGCATACAAACGTAAAACTCTTGAATTCGCCGGTGGAACCAGTGATTTACCAACGAGACTAGAAAGCACTGATAAAAGCGCGTCAGCTTTTTCCGACTGGTCCGCCAAATTTGCTCTCAACACCAGTGTTGCACAAATTGAAGACCATAGCAACGCAATTGGAACTCTGAGATCTAGACGGAAAGGTGCGGCTAAGCTTGACAGTTTAAACGGATCAGGTTGAGTTGGTTTTGAGAAGGACAGAGTACAATGGAAGTCGAACATATTCAAAGAGAGCGGCGGCTGGTAGCATTCATCCATCGACAGTGGACACTGCTTAAAACTTTTGGTGTATATACCGCCTTCTTTTCGCCCACGACGTCTCCCAATCAATTGGCATTCCCACACCTCAAACGTGAAATTGTGTATTGTACTGACAGCATGGAGCACACCTCGAAATGTAGACGCTGGGTGGTAGTGTGCTGATCTGAATATAAATGGTTTTTCATATCTCCATAGGGAATTCCGATGATTGTTCCAAGCTCCAAACGACCAACACATGATTAATCTCCTTCCTCGAAAATCCTTTTTATCAATTCTGATACGCTTCGCAAGGCGCTCCATCCCGTTCTCGTCATTCATAACTTCAAATATGTTCGTTTGTAGACTGCAATCTGGATCGTCACATTCACACTTTTCTCGTACCAAATCAGCATGGCCAAATGCGAACCCCGGACCAGTCCAATAGAATATGCTGAAATACAAAGGTACGAGCGGGTGATGTATAATCGGAACGAAGGAGCATTCCCAGGGCTCCTCCTTCATAGCTGATTCATCTACAATGAGGTGAACAAAATCTTTACGTACAGTTGACGACAAGACGAAGGCACTTTTAAATAAGCAGCTTTCAACAACTTCGGTAAGATCTATTGCCGTCATCTTGGATTGCACAGCGAAAAAGACAAAATGAGCTATCCGATTCTGTGCATGTCGTGCCGATCGGGTATGAGAGGGTGGTTCCAATTTCTGTGTCAAATTGTACAACAAACGGAATGGAACTTTGTTTACGACGAGGTATTCCATGGACTGTGTCAATGCTGGGGGCAGAGACAGAGTCACGAAGAAGCTGGAGTCGGGGACAATGAGATTAATTTCAAAGTCCAACTGGGGCTTGAGGAGGTGTGACAAACCGTACAACTTGGTCGAAATGGCTACTGCTGACGTGCAGTAGTTTTGTGTAGTGCAAAATAAAATGAAAATAGCTGGAAATATCTTGATTTCCATTTTTGCAGCTTTTGATAGTAATGAGAAAGTATGGCCGGACTGCTCAGATGTGTTGCTTAGGTGCGCTCTGGTCAATATATAATCGTTTTGCGAACAAACTAATAGTTTATTGGGAGTGGCGCAATCAAATCTAGAAAAGCACAAGTGGATTTGCAATTGTATGGGTCTGTATTGTCGATATGATACTCAACTTTAAACACAGTTTGATTGCTTTCTGCATCACTGGTTTTCAAGTCAGAATTTTGATAAACACGGCACGGGTGCATGAATTTAAATCATTTGAAGGCTTGACGTTCATCCGGAATTGAATTTGAAGAGTCAGTAATTTATTAAATTAAAATATTTTGT
>JAQFYD010002225.1:0-10170 GCA_034694225.1 Bourletiella hortensis
AGAAACATGGAGAGTGAATTTTAAAAAATTCGTAGCTGCAACCCCCAAAACTGTGTTTTTGCACTGTAACTTGTTTTCATAGTTCTTTAAAGAACATAACTATAAATAGTTATGAAAAGATAACTACGTCTAAATTTTGGTAGAACTGTTCAAGTTAGCTGATTATTACGGAGAAGAGGACCTGAAAGGACGGTGCGAGCAGCAATTGAAACTCTTGACCACTGTGCGCAATGTTTGCAAAGTGTATTCAGTTGCCCTTCAGCACAACTCCATGGTAACCCCCACACTTTCTTGTCTTTTCATTAAAAGTTGCCCCTCTATTTGCAGGAATATAATTTTCCTTTCTGATCCAGGTTTTGTACGAATTCGCTGTGGACTTTATAATACCGAACTTGAATGCCGTACTGAAAACGGAAGAATACAAAGATATGGCCGATGAGTTGCAAAAACGGTTAATTCAAAAACTGGTGGATGAAGAAGTGTTTGTCGGTTTACGGAGGAAGAGAAAGAACGCGGAGTGAATTCGTTCAGTCTTCGTTGTCAGTATGCAGTATGTAGACTGAAGTGTGTACATTGAGTTTAGATGAACTTCCCTTTTGAATTCAATACTGACAATTGTGAACTGCTCATATGCCAATGTGGCTTCCATGTTATGTTCGCCACAAGGAAATATTTTGTTTCAGTATTTTTTAAGGACTTTAATTTTTCAAGTTGATGATGTGCGAACAAAATTGGAAACGACTTACAAATTTTCCTGTCACAGCATATTTCATAATAAAAAATAGCTACCAGTAGTCGTAGCAAGCATATTAGTTAATGAAATTTTTAGTTTCAAATGAAGTAGTATGTACATAGAATTCCAAATGCTGTGCACCAATACGATTGAAGACTTCATCGCCAAGCGCAGGCATTTCCACCTGTACAGTTCGATCTGAAATTTACGTAAACTGTTCGGTAGCAGCACAGAAAAAATCACTTCAATTTGGATTTTCTTTCCATCCCAACAAACGCATCTTCAGCGACGATTTCATGAATCAGACAATTTTTCAGCTCCTCTGGCATTTTATTGTATCTTCCAGACTTAATGATGGCATTAAACTTTGGGATCACGAAGTCAAGCACGATATCACGCAAGTCCTGGAATTTTGAAAACAAAACAGAGGTAGTAGATAATGCTAAAGACTTTGAAATTATCTGTGGGCTAATATTTAGTAATTTACCTCGACGTTATACTGGACGGCAAGCGAATAAACTTTTTCAAAATTATCGAAAACAATCAAGAGCTTCAACTGTTGCTCACAGCGCCTTTTCAAGTCATCCTCTCCATAATAATCTCCCAGCTTGACTAGCTCTGTACGAAAGTGTAATGCAGTTATCATTGAAACAGGAGTGGGGAAGCATTAGATTCAAAGCTGCTTACCAATGGCATCTTCAGCGGTGCGTGGAGGTGGTTCAATCCTGCCCGTGTACAGGTACAGCAGAAACGTCTGGAAGCCTTGATATGTGAAGCCCGAAATTACTACGACCGCGCTGAAACAAAAATTATTTTTGCTTATCCTGTTTCATTGAGATTTACCGTGAAAACTCGCGAAAGTGGACCTGCGAATAATGGTTCATTTGCTTTAGTGGTTTTTTTGCGTGGCCCCGGCACGTTCCCTATGTTTTTACATTGGGGTGGCCCTTGAAATAGTGGTCCTGTGAATAATGGTTTACTCGCTTTTGTGGTCCGACTTTTGGGTCCTCAAGTCCAAAATTCAATCCGAATAGTGGTTTTTGGGCGGGCCTTGCAAAAATTCTACGTCATGATCACCCCATGACAGCCATTATTTTGTGATTCCGTTTAAATCTAACGGCCGGCCTACCTCAGCATTCAATCTCGCTAATCCGAAAATATTTTTGTACACCTCAGTTTGAAGTCTGATTAAAGTTTTTATCGCAGTTTAAGCTGAATTGTGTTTGATTATGTAAGCCCGGGGACAAAATGCGACTGGAAATTAGAACTTAATTGGGTAACAGATATTTTGCTTTTAGTTGTTTGGGCCGGTATTCCGGAATAATTGCTGGAACCATTATTTCGAAATAATGGTCTGTTGTTATAGTGGCTCAAAATGGTCTGTCCCTTGAAAACCACTATAGCGAGTTTCCACTGTACATAAACTCATCCTCTGAATTTGATTGATTGTAACTGATTTGTTTTTAAATTGTGTCTTACTCTCTGTCATTATTCTCCTTCCAGTTATTGTCAAACATGCGTTTGAAATGGTCGCTGCGTAGTTTCAAAAATAAATTGTGAGCGTAAATATACTTCCCGTCCAAAAGGAACTTGATGTCACCCGTTTCCTGCATTATTAGAAATTCAGTTAAATAAAAAATCATCTTATCTCATGGGAAGCAACTTAACGGTATCATCGAAGCTGAGAGCCAGTTTTTCCACCACTACTGGCTGTTTTAAGTCAAGCATCACTGGATTAAGAATCATCGGGCTATCCAACGAAGCAAACAGTTCATCCAAGGAGCTAAACTCCGTCATGACAGGCTCCACTTTAAGTTGTCCAAATGCAAATCCCCAAAAGTAAACTCTGTGATCGACAGCCTTAATAGTGCTGAGTCCGCAGCCACGAATGGCCCCTATTTCCACTACGTTTGGTATCTCAATCGTTTTCGGAGGTGGCAAACGATTGCCCACAATAGTGTGCTGGCCATACAGGTAAACTTCGTTTTGATTGGACAGCGCCAACAGGTGCAAGTTTCCTGCGGCTATCTAAAATATCATGCAAGAATTAAAACTCCAGCAGACAATGTCACAAATAATATAATCTTTGAATTGCATGCCTTACAACTTTGGTATTCTGTTGCATCAACCGTTGTGGTTGTATCTCGAGATTTGGTGGACTGACTGCAGCATCTCTTGCACCCCAAAACCAAACCTACGAGAACAATCTATTCTTAGGTTCACATTTCCTGTCAGAAAGTTTGACCTTCGCGAATGAAAAACTTACACTTCCTTCATGATCCAAAGCAGAAGATGTACGAGCAGCACAAGCTACAGATACAATCTTCATCCCCAACCGCATTTGAACAGCATCAGCCGTTGAAATAAGGCTTCGCGTCCCCAACTGCGCGTAAAGGTTGTATCCCCACGAATAAATTTCACCTTCATCAGTTAAGGCTAGCGTATGGTCCTGACCACACGCAACCTGTGTCACTTTCTTATTCTCCAGGCTGCCTGACACATACTGCGGCTCTAGCGAATTCAATTCATTTTTAGACTAAAGCCGAATATTCCCCCACTGGTACACACGACCGTCTACCATCAGAATTACGACATGGTTCAATCCACTACTGACAGCTGTTCAGAAATGATGGAAACGAGAATGAATTAACAGGATGAAAGTTTACAAACGCACGGTGAAAATTCAGTTACCACCTCGGATTTCCTTCCCACAGAGCGCATCAATTTTAACTGGAATTTGTGGGGGCAAGCCTTCAAAATCAGATACTCCAAGTAGGGCTAAATCCTCGGAAGTCATAGCAATGGAATTAACATAACCAGATTTCATAACCATTACAGCTGCTCTGCATCGTCATTCTCGACGTCCACCTAGAGGTGCACACACAAAATGACAGTCTAACTACGTAATCATACACATACCTTGCCTTTCATCATCGGAGAAAAAGACTTAAACAATATTAGTTTCATTTGCTCTATTTCTAGTTTAAATACAACCCAGACCCGGAGTGGCAACTGATGAGTCTTGCGCTGAATCTATGCCAACCATGTAAGCACATCTGGCATGCGCGGCAAAAACTGGATCGCGATTTTGAAATATTTTCCACCTTTTCAAATGTGCCATTATTTCTTGCAATCTCCTCTGTTCTGTTCACCAAAATCCATAGGCGCAATCCCGGCCATGGACGTACAGGGGACAAAGTCGTGCGATGTCGTAAAATTTTACGATTTTCTTGTGTTTTAAATCGAAGACTAGAGCACCTACAAAATTATTTCAGGACATTTAAGCTATACTGCGCCGCAGGCGCAAAATTTTTTGATTTAGCGTGCATTTTTAGTGCATTTAACGGGGAAAATTACTCGTCTGTAGCTAATTTTGCAGTAATCCTCAGATTTGTACAGGGGACAAATACATAAGTTGTCCCCTGTGAGGTTTCGGCTGCAAGGGACATGTCCCCTGTGTCCGTGCTTAAAGTTGTAAACATCTTTAAGCAACACCCTGTATAACATGTGCACACTCATTGGCACATTTGGCTACAATCAATAATATCATAAAGGGATTGACAGTAATCCAACACTACTTTTCATCAATTTTTTTCAAGCCAACAAACACATTCTGATCTGCAAGCTCTTCGATCAAGCGAATTTTCAACCCATCAGGCATTTTTTTGTATCCTTTAGTCTTCACTATGGAATTCAAATTAGGAATCGCAAACTCAAGGGCAAGCTCATGAATTGCCTACAAATCACAATAGACAGTAAATAATTTCTTACTGCAGATCAAGATCGTGGCCACCGGAAACTTTCCCAAGCAAACATTGCATTATATTGAACGGCACTGAAGTAAATGCTGCCAAAATTTTCCTTCGTAGTCAAGACTTTCAATTGTTTCACGCAACGCCGTTTTAAATCCTCTTCTCCATAGTAATGTACACTCTTGACCAGCTCTGTGACAAAGTTGAAATCAACGTTATTAGCATAAGCTGAGCCACACACTAGTGAATTCTGACAACTGAGCATATAATTTGCATAATTATTTGATGACAGCTCCTACCTAACAACTCTCAACACTTCGTGGCGAAAGCGAAATGCGATCCGTGTAAAGATACAGCAGGAAAGCACGGAAATCTTCATACTTATAGTAAGCAATTTCGACAATGGCCCTGCGCACAAAGAAAACGAAAATTTGAGTGGAAATGATAAACAATTTTTTTCAGAATCGACTTACTCGTCACTTTTTTCCTCCCAATCGTTGTCAAACATCCTTTTGAAGTGATCATTACGAAGCTTCAAAAACGCTTTGTGTGTATTAAATATCGACGTAGAAACCATTGTTATGTATTAATCCAAAAATAGTAATTAAGCTTTACTGATGTGAATGGAATTTCTGAAAAACTATAGTAAATGGTTGAATGCTGGTTAGACTCTCGTGCTATGAGGTCATGCTGCTGGATTTTTCCTAAAACGACACTAAAATTCGCCTGACGTTCGTTGAATCTAAGATTGCTCCATAGTCTTTCGACCGCTATCGGGGACATTTGTTATGTACATGCTATGCTGAACATAGTGGAAACTAGTGTTTGAGTTCTAACGCCATCTGCTGACGCTCGAGTTTCTATTAACTGCTGAACTGCTTCGTTCTATGCTTGCTGCTACTAATACTGCTGAATACTGCTGCTGCTAAAACTGCTAAATATTGCTGCTATTGCTATTGTTGCTGCTACCGACCGCTGCTTTGCTCTTGCTTGCCTTTGCAAGCTGGTCCTTCTTTGCTCATTTGCTTTACAGCTGCTGTTTCCCATATTACGGACGCTTCCGCAATAGTGTGCATAGCTTGCGTGCTTAACCTTCCCTCCACATGAAACTTGACGTCACTTGTGTTCCACAGGCGAGACTAAAGAGCGAACGATCTCCCACTTGAAATTGGTATCATGAATAAGTATTTTACCTCATCATCAAAACTCGCACCCAGCCTCTCCGGCAGGGCTAGTTGTTTCAGCTCAGGCTGCACAGCTTTCGGCATCATCGGGGAATCCAATAAAGCAAAGACTTCGTCCATGGAGCTGAACCTGCTTAGTATAGCTTCCAGGAAAAAATTCCAATTTACACAGCCCCAGAAGTAAACCTTGCCCTCAATTGTTTTAGCAGCACTTACGGAGCATCCCCGAACGGCTGCAATATCTTTCACATTAGGCAGCTCAATCTTCTTTTCATTTACAACCTGTGGCTCCCATGGATACTGACCCCATAAAAAAATTCATTCCCGGTAGTCAAAGCCAGAAGGTGGTGATTCCCTGCCACTACCTACAAACACGCCATGTGTAAACATGCATACAAACTACCAAAATATCTAAAAAAAGAACCGCAGGTTTCAAACCTTTTTCATAAATCACAAATTTAGGGTTCTGCAAGGAACCAACTTTATTGTTGATGTGGAACGACCAGCTGCGTTATTTGTACCCCAAGACCAAAGCTGCAATAAAGAGAAACACAACGGTTGTCAGCGTTTACTGCATTCTTATGAAATTAATTCACACTTCTTTCACGCCCTCGTATATGTCTACGGCGAAAGAAGCCCATCCAGCGCAAGTAATGAATGTTGTTTTGTTTGCAAATCCACTGGGTCCTATAATTTCGACTGGGCCAACTTGCGGGCTCATGACCGCAACACCTAACGGACCGAGATTGTTGCATCCCCACGAGTAAACTTGGCCCTCTTCAGTCAATGCTAAAGTGTGCTCCTGATCATAAGCAATCTGCACAACCCGTTGGTTTTCTATACCCTGGAACACCAGCTGAGGTTCACGTGACATCCTCTTTTTGTTCATGCGAAGGTCTCCCCATTGATGTACAGGTCCATCCATGGTCAACAGAACCACATGTACCCTTGCGCAACTGACCTCTTCTCGCAATTGATGGCAGAAAATACAAGATTAGATATTAGAATCTGTAACCCATGCAGGAATTCAGTTTCTCGACAAGACTTACCTCGTATTTCTAGCCCGCAAACTGCCTCAATTTTAAAAGGTACAAGGGGAAGCACGTTCTCAGACTTTACACCCAGCATAGGAAGGTCTGTTGGCATTTGAGCAATGGAATACACATCACGATTTTTCATAATCATCAAGCCTCCAAGTTTTTCTCCAAGTTTTTTCGTGCGGACCACGCGTGAAGCAAACTAAAAACCAGGGTGCCATGACTGGGGTAATTATTCCTCGTTAAGGCCAATTAGGCAAAATTTTCCTACGTGGTCGTCAACAATGTTGTGGTTTACTTACCAACTTGTCTATCCATGTCCTGCATCGAGTCTATGCCTATCAAGTAAGCACGGTCGACATCAGCTACGAAAGCGGGATCCAGATTTCGAATGTGTCCCACCTTTACAAATCCATTATAAATATTTCAAGATTCAGAGATTGCAAAAAGGATGGACGAAGACCTGAATTTATTTCTGACTGCAAAAGAGATTTTGAAATCCTAAACCTGTGACAATAATTCCGACACTGCCGAACACAGAAGTTTTAACTTGTTCGTTCAAATGAGAAGCACGGCAGAAACAGCCGTGTTTGTTTTCCCGTCGTGTATCATGCATGTGTTCATGTGTACAACGGAAGTTGACGCGCTCAAGAACTGGGCACTGAATGTAACAGCCCATAACCTCAATCACATCATGTTGAATGGTCTTGCTGATAAATGTTGCATTCTTGTTTGCCGTCAGTAGATGTTCCTTCAAAACTGTATCTTCAGAGTCCTCCATAAAGCCTAGTAACGCTCTGAATACGCGGTGTTCACATGCAAGGGAATCATGCTGAGCTTCGTCGTTGGCCAGACCACCGTCATCACGATGGCCTCTGAGGGGAAAATTTTTCCTAAACTTATTATGACGGTTTGCTGCTGGGGCAAAGGGCAAGCGCAACTTGCCAAGGGGGTGCAAGTGCTCCTTTTGCACCACGTAAATCCGCGCCTGACAGTCGCCCGCCTAACGTTTAGATAGATATCCCTCCAATTACTCAATCACCATAGAGCATTTACTCATTTGCTGAGCGGAACTACAAAATTAGGGCTGGGAAAAAGTAAACTTGCCCCGTATTCAAACAGTAATACAAATGAAGCTTATTTAAGAGTGGATTATGTGTGATGTGCAAAGAAAACTGAAAACCATTACGATGGTCTTCATCAATTTAAAGTCAATGAAAGCCGCGGCTGTTTCACCGGTCCAAATATTGCCATGGTCAACTTATAGGTCAACTCAATGCTTTATTTCTCATTTTAATTCAAAAGCGTATAACACAGAGTAGAAAAGAATGTGCACAAGGGTGAAACAAGAATGAAAGTGATCAGTAGCGACGGAACTGTGGGGGGCAGCGGGGACATGTCCCCACCGGCTTGGAAGGTGGTGGGGACAAGTACATAGGTTGTCCCCACCTCACGGCGGATCAATGGCCAATTACTTTCCCAAATCAGCAGAAAAATACTTCAGTTTCGTTAAAGTGCAGCTAAAAGTTTCCAAAACCGAGGCGCCTTCGGCGCCAGTTTTGTGGAATTTCTAAATGGTTCCTATTCGAAAGAGACCTACACACGATATTTCATATTTTTTTGATGGCTTTATGGCACTTTAGTAGGACTGATGTGACATTGTCCCCACCGGCCTCAAAAACGTTCCGACGCTGCTGAAAGTGATCAAAAGAAGTATTATGATCAGCAGATTACGTCAGAGATAGCGATGCCTTCTTTGAAGTCCTATTTTTATTTCGAAAACAGGAAGGAATGTTATTGTGTAAAAGCGTGCAACTGCAGAAGCCTTTACTCACACCTCAGGAACTGGTCAGTGATCAGGACAGGCAGCGCGATGAAGTCGGGGTGAGCAGGCAGACCTTGGTGCAGCTCAGTTTTTCACAGTCGTTGGTCTTGACCGTTGGAGGATATAATTCTGGCACGATAGCCAAATGGTATGGGGGACTAGTCCCAGTATACAGAGTTCGGAAATCTTGACCTGCTTTTGTGCAACTTTTTAGCGTTTTGTTGTTATTATTGGTCCAGTAAATTCTATCGCCAAATATGCCGATCCCAATAGGCCACGAACCACTCAGAAGTGAAATAACTGTCTCGAGACTTCCACCGTCCATGTTACTTGATTGAATTTTGTTGCCTGCTCCAGAAACCCGAAACAGTCGAGAGCTCTGAAAGTCAATTGTTATTCCACGTAAATTTGTTGAACTTGAAATCGTGAAAGTAGCAATTGTAGTTCGATCAGAGCCGTCCATGCTCGCTCTAACAAGGTGACCCCTCGAACCACCTCCTGTCGCCCAGAACATGAGTCTGAAAAAAAACATCAATAAATTTTTATGCGCAGCTATTTAGAGATAGTTATAGCTATTTTATGATTTCAATGATAAATATTTTTAAAAACTTACCCTTGATTAGGATCTAAGGCCAGTCCTGCAATGTCCCCTTGGCCGCTGAGCACGGTATAACAACTGAATGCCCGCTTTTTCCCTGCGTAGCAGGCTAATATGTATCCCCCGGGGTCCCCAAGTAAAGATTGCCCCAAATCCAGTCAAACTTCATGGTATAGATCGTTCCGTCTGCGAAAAATTGAAACACATTGTATTGCTTTGTAACGCACAGAAATTAAGAAAGCAAACGCAAAATCCACATACGTACTACTGCTCCAAACTGTTTCGTCATTGCTGCCATCCCTGTCAGCTCTTTTAATGATGTAACTGCTGCTCCAATAATTCCGGTCCTGCAAGGAGTCGTAGGCCACTCCGTACAAACCTGTACTGCCATTTACAATCGTGGTCGTTTGAGAATTTGCGACTGAGTATGCCTTAAGCCCACCTTCACCGTCGGCAAAATAAATAGTTGGCTCAATTTCTGAAATAATTAAATGCATAAATAACTGTTATAACAATGAACACTTTTTAAAATATCCTGTATTGTAGAAAAAATACCAAGTTCGAAGGGTTGCATACCTTCAGTGGTCACTTTCACAATGCCAGTAAAGACGGACCCATTATGCGATACCAGGTTCACGACCAGCTTCCTGCATCATCCTCAGAGACGGATTCAATCTTGATTGAGCATTTGCCACCATCCAGGCCTTTCCCAACGTATGAAATCTCATCGACTTCCGTCCTCCCACCATCCTTAACAGAATGCTCATCCACTGTGATCACTTGCCTTTGGCCGTTTATGGTTCTCCCCCACAGACCTGAGCTCGCACGAAATTACCTGAGAGGTGTTCACCTACACCAAAACTCTAGATTGAGGCACGCGAGCTGGGCTCTTTTTTGTGGCTGTCAGAGATGTCCAACCGAATTGTTTTTTTCAGTTTTTGTTTTCAGCTAGTGAAGGCACTCGGCTATTCAGTTTGGTTATTCGTTTACGGTTTTTGAGGAATTCCGTTTCGGTTATTAACGTTATTCAATAACGTTATT
>JAQFYD010002226.1:0-10168 GCA_034694225.1 Bourletiella hortensis
CGATTTAATAGTAAACACGCATCCAAAAGCATTTTGTCATTAGCACTCAAAGCAGTCATCCATGTCACAACAGTATTTCGATCAATATTTGCAGTTGTTGTACTAGTGCTTGTACCTGAACCACCAGCAGTAGTAGTAGTCGTTGTAGTAGTAGTAGTAGTTGCTGTTGCAGTAGTAGTCATTTTAAGAGAGTTACGTTTAGTCAAAGAAGGACGAGAAATAGATTTTTTCTTTAAAGGAGAAGAAACAGAAGGAATAGATTTCTTCTTAACTGTTAGTTGTGGTCCTGACTTACATGCAGTAGTGATAGAATCAGAAGGTTTATTTAAAGAAGTTCTATTTTTAGAGGTAACTGATGACCCAGAAGAACTAGCCTGATTAGTACTGACGTTTAACTCAGCTGCCTTCTGAACTTGTAAACGAGTTTTTCTACCTGAATTCAAATCACCACGTTGTAACGTCTCATTAGCAATACGCTTATCTGCTCCTAACCTCTTTGACATGAAGACCAACAATAACCATGCCGGCCGAAAATACAGATAATAATAACGAGGGCAATAATTATACGCATATAATAAGAAAAGCAAAGTTACCGAAATTATAATAGACAATTCTTGATAAACAAAACCAAACCACCAAAAATGAGGATATGGAACGTGTACGTGCAAGGGTTGGAACTGAAAAACAACAAATACACTACTACTCAGCACTCATTCAAACGGTCATACATGAAAATGAATAATGTTGTCAGTAAAATAAAAACCAACCGCTCGTTTTACACAACTACTTTGCCTGTGACTGTTCGACCCAATACGCAAATCCGTCTCGTACGAAATATACCCGTGTCAATAATTAGCAACCTGTAATAACCAATACACACACACGTATCACAACCAGAATTCAAATGTACTATAATGACCAGCACGTTAGGGACATGAGTACACAATTTTATGTAGAAATAGACGGATACAGGAATGATACTACGACAAATTTCGCTCAAAATTTGAAATAAAATAATTAGTATTACGTTAAACAGGAAAAACACATGAAAATCTGTCGTTCAAGTCGTTTCAATATTGAAAATTGTCAAGGAAAATATCACCAAAATTCATGACTATTAACTTGTTCGAAACGTTCCAAGTTGCTCACACAGTAAAAATGATCAAATTATTTCGAAAATATACGGCCATTCAGATAAAAAACACAGTAGTTAAAAACATGCTCTTTCAATCGTCACAATACAGAATAAAAAATTCCTCGATCTATATCTATCTCGATCTCTCTCTCTCTCTCTCTGTTTATACGTCAACACAATAAATAATTTTGACGGAGTGTTCAACAAAAATAATTATCACGGCTCAAAAATACATTAAATTTCCCGTTCCAACATGAATACAAAATAATTATCACGACACAACAGCAATAAATAAAAACCTTACAAAGAATTTCCCGAAAACGACTGTGATGGTACACGCGCAACACGCGGTACGTACTCAAGCTTACACTTGGTACTACTTCCACGAGCTAATTCCACTCTGGAAAACCCTCCAAAATCATCAAATTCACAAAAAAAATCTAAACTCCTTCAACGAAGAAAATTCGGTCTTAGGTTACGGTCGCCAGTATAAAGTATATGACTTTAACGGGGAATATTATGAGGCAATAATAGCCAGCTAAGGAATGGACTGGAGGATCTAATAATGTGAGACAGGCTACTCAGTAGTGCTGTACAAGAGAGACTTATTTATTCGTGTTATCGCACTCGCCTCCAGCCGAACACTGTGGCTTACAACATAGCCATGAGGCTAAGAAGACTTTCTAATTTACATGACGGAGCCCGAGCGGGCTCAGATATTCAAAGTGTCCGTTCCCTTACACTCCTAAGTGGATTAATTTATTGACATGGTCCACTTGCACATCCCCTGCTTGTAGTTTGTCCCCACACTTCACCCAAATGTGTAATCTTTAAATAAATTATTACCTCGCGTGAACGTTTTTGAGCTCTATTTTCTGCTAATGAGATTGAAACTCACAGTTTTTTTGAGAAAATTGATGCTTTCATGTTGCATTTATTATTGCGCCATTCTGAATCGGTGCAGTTGTAGTGCAGGCTTGTGTTGTGGGGTGGTAACATGAAAATGCTCGTACGAACGTACTTCGCATCACACGACGCCCTATCATGTCCGTGTGACGGATTTTTACATTTATGGTGAGCATAGAGATTCGTTATATCAGCTAAGAATAATGCAACGTACTGAAAGCCTGAAAAGTCAGACTGAGCCATTTTCTTTTCCCCACTGATTGCAACAATTTACTTGAGCACACCGGATTTTTTGACTTGTTCCATCAGCGGAACGAAGGCATCAATAGTCACAACACACTTTGCTCGACAGTTTCCAAGTTGATGTTGGACCAACACAGAATGGCAAATATTCATCATGAACTATTATTCTGATCAGATCACATGAATTTTATTTTCGAGCTCACATAATGTTGGCGTAGGGTTAGCAGGCGACACAATCAATCCAACTTCCATAGCGCCCATAGGTACATTGGGAAGCATAATAGCAACAACATCCCCAGCTTTGAGTCCAGACTGAAGCAAAGCCGCACCTAATGCCCGGCTCTTTTTATAAATTTCTCCATGTTTATATCCTCAACCTGTCACTCCACCTTCCTTGAAACAGAAGAAACGAAAATAATATTACTGAGACTTTCAAATGCCCAAATAAAACGCCAAAACATTACAAACTTAGATAAGCCAGAAAATTGTGTCACTTCCTCACATATGGGACCAAAAGAGTTCCAGAAGTGTGACATCAGCCACTGTGGCCACTTCCTCTGCGTATTTATCTGACCTCCAAATACTTTTTGCCAGTTCTCTGCATTATTTTCCAATGATGACGATGGTGGTGATGATGACGATTACAAAAATGGAATATCAATTCTATCACTAAAGATCGTACGGCGACGGTAGCTCAAAAGCTATAAAAATATTTAGCAGGAGTACTTATTAGAGTTGATGTGGTAATTGTAGTGTATTATTGGCACTTTAAAGTAAGATGGAAGCTGAACGAGATGGGCAGGATATTTTCTACTCTGCCCAAATTTGTAGATCATCCTGTCATTTTTTAATTCAAAGCAGATTTCGCTGCCTCATTCCTGGAATAGAATACATTTTTGGAATGCAATAGAAATTAAAGGAATATCAATGTATTCATATTAGAACTGTGTCAAACCTAGATGTCGTCAACCTTTCAGCATCATCTAAACACATCCTTGCAGTGTGCAGTTGGGGCGCTACCCACGTCACCAAAATGGTCTCCGAATTGGCATATATCAGGCCCCACAGATCCCATCAGAATGGGATCCATTGCGCTCCACATGAACTTTTCGGAGAGCTGTAAACGGCTTTGGTAATGACCCTTGGATTAATTGCGATTATGAGTCGGAAAAAATACTTGAGGTTAGTCAAATAATTAACGTTCAAGCGGATGCGGTGAAGTGTATAAGAAACTGCCAACCCGAGGTCGCACAAAAACTAGACGGAGATAAATGATTGAGATTACTTTCCTTCCTGCTCTTTCACAGGCTACAGCATCATGCAACACATTTTGGGCCTCTGTATCATCAAATTTGTTGCTGAGTCAGTCGGAGCAGCCACAATGACAAATTCAACCTACACACCCAACCAAAATCCCTGTGACTGTCCTCAGGAGCAATGCGACCTCCACGATTCATCTGCATACGATATCGCACAAGTTTACAAAAGGAGGACAAAAAAAGACAAAATATTTTGCTTCTCTGCCCAACCAGTCACATGGACTTTTAGTTCGGATTTGAACCAGGTATTTAGCTAACGTTTGTCCCATCAGTTTCAATAACTGCCATAATTATGACGCCAAAATTTAAGGAATAATTATATTGGTCACAGGTTCCAAGTGTGGAACCTGGCCAATTGCTTGTCCAAAGTTCATCCTTTCCAGGAGGATACGGTCAAAGGTTCTGTTCCAGCTTGACAGTCATACCTCAGTTCCCATCATGGAACACTTCAACTTTGTTTGCCAAGTGCGAAACAAACGCAACCGAATCGGATCTTATCTATAAGAGAACCAGTAGATGGTACAAACTGAAGTGAGAATTCGAGGGGCAGGATTTTGGATTCCAGCCTGTAGTAACGGTGAACCTCAAGAAATCAAGCGATGAAGCAGTGAACGCCACCAAGAAGCCTTCCATCAATCATACCATTTCAGCGGAGCCGTCTGATAACACAACCCCGCAGTCCACTGCCGACCATCCTCCTTCAGTACCCCTAACAATCGTTATGGCCACCGCTGGGGGAGCCTCTGCATTCTTTGTTTCGATACTACTTCTTGTGATATTCCTGTTGAAGAAAGTGAAACAGCAGTGCAAACAAATGGAAATCACAAAGGAAGAGATTGACAAATTCTTGCTGGGAGTTCCCCGCCACAAAGCAAATGCTGCAGGAATGAATGCCGTCTTTGTTCTACCTTACGACACAAGGTTGGAAATCCCAAAGAATGACGTTAATTTCTGTAAGCTTTACAGTCACAGTATGTAACGCAATCCAAAAGCGTATGATAAAGCCGATATGTTTACATCACAGGCTCCACAATTCAGGGGTCTGGAGCTTTTGGTCAAGTCATCAAGGGGGCGTAGCAATTAAGTCAAGTTGCGATCAAGATGCTTAAAAATAATGCAAGTCAGAATGCAGACTACTTGAGGTCATTGTTGGGTGAACTGAAAGTCATGCCGTACTTGGGTATTCATCCTAATTTGGTTGCACTTGTTGGAGCCATCTTGAAAAATATTAAGGGAGGAGAAGCTTGCTTGATTTTTGAATACTGTTCCAACTAGAATGCTCAAAGGTTTGTTAGGAATCACCGTGACAAGTCTGTGGACTTGTTGGCTGGCCCAGCTCCTTCCAGTTATATTTCTCTAGGTCGGATGACAAGGTAATTTTGTTTTGAACTGTAAGCTATGAAGTTCTTGCAGTTATTCGTACACAGTAGTAATGGAGCTTCTGTTACTATTTAACTCATATTACTTACGAGCGCGATCAAATTTTACGATTTTTGACGCACGCGTCGGGGTGTTAGTCTAACTACGAAGCATCTTGTGAGATGGGCGCACCAAGTCGCCTCAGGAATGCAATACGTGGCTGCCAAAAATGTAAGCGAACCTTTTACTGCAACCAGCTTACCATGCTGCATTGGTGTGGGGGCTCTCATTTGCAGTAATTTTTCTGTAGGTAGATCATGGCGACTCAGCAGGACGGAATATTCTGCTGACGGAGGATTTGACCGCAAAAGTTGCTGACTTTGGGCTGTCCAAGCAACTGGACATGGTGAAATACAGTGCAGTGTATACGTTAAGCAAACACAGGTAAGGTTTTCCTTTTGGCTATATTCGAGGCCAATCTATAGTGCCCGCTCCCGGTAAAATGGATGGCCATCGAGGGCCTGTACGCAACCTCACGTTCTCCATCCATTCAGATGTCTGGAGCTACGGAGCCACTTTGGGGGAACTTTTCACCTTGGGAGCAACTTCATACCCGGGGATGGATTGAAACTTTGACTCATGGAAGCTCCTTTGTGAAGGCAAGAGGCTCGATAAACCTGAATACGCTTCTGATTCATCGTGAGTCCTATATATTAAAAAATCTATGCTACACATGCATTTATACCGACGGAGTATTACTCAGGGTATGATGGACCCTCGATGGTGGACAGATGTTCATGACGGATGGTTTACACGGTACAGGTCAACTTCACAGCTGGTGAACCTGTTGTGACCGCTATCAAACAGTAATTCCGTAGCATTGGTATGTCAGAAGATACGGAACTGCAGAAGTTAAAAATCGTACCACGTGATCGACAACTTCCGAACATGTATCTCTGGAAATTGCAAAATTATGCATATTTTGTGCAACTCTGACTATGGCCCCTACTGTCATGGTTACAGCCGTCTGCATATCGAGACCAAATATTTGCATGCACAACGCAGTTGGTTGCCGGTCATTTTGGCATAGTTGGATTATAATTATCACATGACCCGACCTACGATGCCCTGTCCACAAGAAATTCTTATGAAGATAATTTTTTATCACCTTCTAAGGTCCTTGACCCGTTGTTACCGCTACACAGCATTCCACCAACAAGTTGAGGAGACTAAAAGCTGCAGAATTTCAAGGTCTTTCTAACGCTGCGCTGTCAACATCAACTGCGTGGGGCAATCCGTGGCGAAGATATGAGCTGTTAAAGTCACGTCCTTTGGCACTTTTTGTGTCCCTGTAAGGGTAATTTTACGAGTTAATGAGTAACTGTAAGCGGACGCCTAGGTATCTTCACGAAATACTTGCACACGCACAACTAGACGTCATTGCGGTCATTTTAAGACCTTTTTGAGCAAAATTGGTCAACTCGTTATATACGAAGTGTCGCAACCCAATTTGGTTACACATACTTGTTCCGGTGGCCCACCACTGGAAGGGCCTATTCCAAGACTATAGAGACTATTCGATATTATTTTCAGGTACAATATAATGACGAGTTGTTGGCATGCGGATCCGAAGGCTAAGCCGTCATTTGGTCATCTTAGAGATTCACTTGACAAGGAGCTCCAAAAATTTTAATTATCATATTGGTCGCACTTAAATCCCACAGTGGCGACCTTCCAAGTTGATTTTATTATCAGCAATGCTTGTGGTATCAAAGTTATTTTATCTTGAACAACAAACTACAAAAGGTGATGCGAAAATTTGCAGAAATTTCATGGGAGGATTATTAAATTTGGTGATTATGGCCATGATTGAAGGATGAAATAAAATATAATCAAAAATTCTGTGCATGGTTTAGAGTCCGAGAGGCCTCAACTGAGCTGCATTCAGGTCATTGCATTACTGCTGCACTTTATCCAAATAGGTTGGCAAGGGCTGAAACATCGTGAAATTGTGAGATGACATTGGGACTGCAGGGAACGGCAATGCCTTAGGGTTTTCATGTGCGTGGAAACGGTGGAATTGCCTTGTGGTTAAAGGGAAGGAAAAAGTTTTTCACGGTACTGCCAATAACCGGGAAAGTAGCTATCTCATAGCCCGAGGCAGGAATGCTATCGAAATTGTGGGTACACAGTACACAATTTATCCAAGCTCAATTTCTCGGAGTTAGGTTTAATAAGAAATACGATAAAGTGTCCGACCAACTAATATTCCTTCTCAGTTAGAGACGCAAACAGTATGCTGAGACGAAAATCTAACACCATTTTACTTCTTCTTGCCTCACTAACTGCAGCATCATGCAGTATATTTCATTCCTCCAAATTGCCGTTATTGCTACATCAATCACAGTGGCCTCAGCGACACATTCGTCAGAAAGAAGCAATCAACATCTCTGTGACTGTGATCAGCCTGACTGCCAGCCTCACGAATTCAATGGTACGATACAACTGTGGAAGTCTAATAAAGAGAAAGGGAAATATTTTTGCTTCTCTGACGAACCAATCCAATGGACTCTGGGTACAAATGCAGATGAACAGGTACTGATAGTAATGTACAGTTATAACGACTGCCACCATGACGTCTTGCTTGAAGGCATGCCTCTATCGTGCGCAGATCCCACATGTGGAACCACGGGAACTGCTACTCAAAAATGCATCCAAAGAAATGCAAAATCATTCGTTGTACTGCCTGAGTTTAACAGTGATTCCTCAGTTCCCATCATGGGTAAACTCAACTTTATTTGCCAGGTGTGAAACGAACGAGACGACGAACGGAGCAAGCAGCTGATACAGACTGGACAACGAATGGAAATTCGTTATACAACGGCGTTTACATCCTCCAACAACGTGGGATGGCAAGAATTCAGACAGTAAAGCAGTACACGCTACTGATGAGGGGTCAAATGCTGGCAATTCTGATTCAGTAGTCCCAGTTACAGTTGTTATCGCCACAGCCGGAGGAGCCACTGCATTCGTCATGTTATTACTAATCCTTCTCATAATCCTCTGGAGAAAGGTGAAACAGCAACGTAAAGAGATTGAATTGACTAATGAAGAGATTGACGAATTCATGCTGGGAGTGGCTGCAGAGAAAGCACAGGCCAAAGGACTTAATGGCCTTTTTATCCTGCCGTACGACACAAAGTTGGAGATCCCAAAATCTGACGTGATTTTCCGTAAGCCTTCCATGAATAACTGACTGAAAGGAGGTATACGTAACATCTTAACATTGGATCTTAGGTTCGACGATACTTGGCTCCGGAGCGTTTGGTCAAGTTGTTCAGGGGAAGTACCAAGGAGGTGAAGTTGCAATCAAGATGCTTAAAAATAACGCAAACCGCAATACGGAATACTTGAGGTCACTCTTGGGCGAACTCAAGGTCATGTCATACTTGGGAAATCATCCAAATTTGGTTAGACTACTTGGAGCCATCACGAGAAACATCAAGAAAGGAGAGGCGTATCTGATTTTTGAGTATTGTTCCCGTGGCAACGCTCACAAGTTTGTGAGGGACCATCGGGACAACTTTGTGAATATGCTGGTTCTCCAACGTCCCCGGACTACAGCAGGGTTGAAAAGAATCACAGGGTACATCGTAATATGTTTGCTCAGTCGATTGGATAACCCCTTCAATAGCCTTGGTGCAAAAACCGCTTCCCGTTGATTACGTGAACGTCAAGCCATAGAAAGTGAACGGCTGACGTTCAAGTAATCAACGGCGGGACCGATTTCGCACCAAGCCTAATACTAATCCAGTTTCAGTTACTGCTCCAACAAAAAATTTCATGCCCGTTTGTGAAGGTTGTCAAGACTTAGCAAGCTATACAACAGTGTACGTCACGGTGTTGGTCTGACCACGAAAGACCTTGTAAGATGGTCCTACGACGTGGCCTCAGGAATGGAATTCGTCGCGTCACGAAATGTAAGGGTCTATTCCGTGGGCAGCCTTCATGGTATTACTGCAAGGTTCTGCTATGTGTTTCGTTTGGCTCAGGTCTATCATGGGGATCTAGCAGCGAGGAACATTCTTCTGATGGAAGATTTGACAGCAAAAATTGCTGACTTTGGGTTGTCCAAACAGGTGGACATGGAAACATACAATTGCTACGTTCAGAAAAAGGAGGTAACCCTCATTTCATGAAATCAATTTTTCAATGCTGGAATTGGCTTGTACTTTATTTTCCAGTGCCCTCTCCCACTGAAGTGGATGGCAATCGAGAGTCTCCGTGACCTCAAGTTTTCAATTCAGTCAGACATCTGGAGTTTCGGGGTTGCGGTGTGGGAACTGTTTACTCTAGGAACAATCCCATACCCAGGAATGGAATGGAATTTCGAGTCATGGAAGATGCTTTGTGAAGGGAAGAGGCTGGATAAACCTGAATATGCGTCCGATTCCATGTAAGTTTGTAGATGAATCTAGTTGAGTCCGCAAACTAAAATAAGCGAAGCCTTGCGCTTGAAAGTTTGGTTGACACTGGGGATTTTTGTACTTGCAGATATGATATAATGATGAGCTGTTGGAACGCAGATCCAAAATCTAGACCAACATTCGCTGAACTGAGAGATTTGCTGTACAAGGAGCTTGACAAACTCTAACTATATTACCGTTCGGGTTGAACTCTTATTCGTCTGTACTTTAGGTTCCGTAGTCCTACAGATTTGCTTACCTTACCTTGCGTATTTATACCACTTTAAATTTAAAGGTTACAGTCAGAATGTGCGTTTTGAGGCTACATTCCCTGCAATGACTCATTATAAGTTTACACAGGGCTGCCACTGCTGTGAATTTAAATTGGTCGACTTGCGGTGAACACTTTTACACTGAGATGTGGTTTCAGGACTACACTACTATGTCAGCAATTGCAAATAAATATTGCTTGTCCTAGAGTTCAGATATGTTGGATCCTCTCGGGGATTAAGACACGTCGAACAAAGAAACCAATTCGCATAGCTGTAGTTATAATGTTCATTGTCGTCTTTGCCATTCAATTCCATTCCTTTTCTGTCACATTAGATTTCTTCCCTTTGACCACATAGGATCGAGGTAATTCTCCACTGGATTCACTCGGTGTCCCAATTACAGCACAGTCTGCAACTCCGGGCACTTGTCTGATAAGATTTTCCAGCTCGGACGGTGCCACTTGGCTA
>JAQFYD010002227.1:0-10167 GCA_034694225.1 Bourletiella hortensis
TCCACGAAGTGGACCGTGTCCAGCCATCCTGGCAGTAATAATTATCTGGTGCAATTAAATACGTCAGTGGAAATAGTTCTAATGTCCCGATTTGCCAAAATATGCCATAAGGTTTGCCTGTAGCTTGGCTAAAGGTGGTAGACGGACCTGTCATCATTTTTTTCTCATTGGTTTCTCATTCAGTATTATTATTATTATGAAATAACTTACAAACGTTGTCACGATTTTTCTGATAATATTCCTTTTGATGTTGCAATAATGTTTTTTATTTGACTGCTACTATACTGTACAGCATCTTGTTGTCGACTGCTCCCCTGTGGAGGAATGGTTTTTTGAAAGGGATGACTTGTCTGACTGTGTGTTGAAGGGCGATGATGATGGCGATGGCGATGATTGTCCGTCATTATTATTATTGTCAATTCTGTAATACAGAATCCTATACAGTCGCAAGGTTCAATGATTATTGGGTGCGTATTCTTCTTGCTGGTCCTAAATGAATGTAAAGGAAAGGAGGAATTGAGTAAAAGAAGCTGCTAGTTAGTAACAGTGATGATGGTGGTGGCAGTCTAAAAAATGAAGGTCCACTATATGCGTGAATTTTCCCATTCGAGAGAGCGTGAATGGAACATCAAAATGTGATAATCATGTCGTTCACATTCAAAGCCATAATAATTTATTTAGCCATGCAAATAAGCAATTCCACATAGCCTGAATTTTCCCTGTATTCTATATTTATCCCCTTAGTGCTGTTACGAGACTCATTTTCCCTTCCATTATTGTAAGTTTTACCATTTGAGCCATCACACGTCGGCTCCCGTGCTATTTCAAGTATCCAAAGTTCATTATATGATGACTCGTAATATGTACTACGAGGCTTTAATTTAAAATGCAATCCGTGCTGCTCGATTCCAAAAGGTAACAGTCAGCAGTAGCTGCGTAGGTTTGTTTTCAAGCAGAATTATTATTGAGTTGGATATAGATGGATACATTACTTACTGTTGTTATCTTCATCACCTGTGTGTGGATCACCTGTGCAAGCATCATTAATCTGCTCCATGTTGTTGTACTTTTAATTGTGTCCTCTGTTCGGCAGTAGTGTATTATGACTCCGTGAATGAGACGAGGACAAGTGTGAATTGATTTAGCAAGTATTATAATAATAAATGTGGGGAGAGGTATGTATGGGAGATAGTGATAAAGCTCCGGTGTCTGTATAGTCTTGCTTTTCCCTATCTCAAACAGCTATTATTATTTTGAAGGCCTGTCTGTGAAGTGAGAGAATTTCTATGGTGATGTATAATAATGGAAAAATCTTCTATTTCATTTCCTCCGAAGCTACGTCTTTTTGTTTTATTTCTGCCCCTTTTTAATTTAGAAAGGAATGAATAATGAAGTTAATGAATGCTGTTGGCGGAGGAGTAGGAGACGAGAGGACTTGATTAGTATTTCTAAAGATGAAAGCGTTGTTGCTGACGACAATAAGTTATTTGGACGGCGGCACGATATTCCTTTTCGGATTTCAGTGTATTCGAATAAGAAAAGAGCTAGCTAACGAGATTTGAATTTATGACATGGCACTTGCTTTTTTAGAATTCTCAACTTATTGTTTGATAGGATGCAAGAAGAAATAAATTTCAAGTAGTGTTTGCAATTTCATCAAGCCAATTCCAATGAACCAAGTTTTCGTCTTGTTATTTTTCTTCTTGTTATGCTTACTCACTCATTCAGTCAATACTTTGGTATTCAGTGAGGCAGGCCGGCAAGAGTCCAATAAAAATCTACGTGCATCAGGGCTCCTACTTCTTCCTGCTATCGGAATTTATGCTTGAAAAGAATGCATCAAGATTATTCTTATTTGCTCTCCTAAAGTCATTCCTCTCTCGCTGTTTATTTAGCCTAGTTTTTTTCTTCTTACAATTCTTTCATCATCAACAGCAGCAGCAACAAGTACCGTTCCAAGTCGTGTTGTAGTCGTAGAACTAACTTACTTGGAAAGCTGTTTATTGTATCAAGTTGAGGATCATTTTAGAGAATTTTTGAATTACCTGAGAGCGGCTTCATAGATGTCCGCTGCTGTTCGGGCTCATTATGTATAAAAAAACAAGGCATGGAGTTTGTAACCTATTTATTTACGTGTGAAAGACGAACAAGTCAAAAAGACGTTAGAAGAATAATGGAAGCGTGCACTATAATACACCTATGTGAGAGTCAGAGTGAAAAAACCGTAGGAAATAAATCACAGGGGCTCGCTCGCTTGCATACAGCTTTGCTAATCTGCCCTCAAGATCAATAGAGTTATTAGCAAGGGCTTACTCAACGATTTAATCTGATGGTAAACAATGTGTTTATGACGAGTCATAAAAATCCTTTTCCCTCCTGTATGTTGCTCATAGGTTCATAGGTAGGATGTAAGAATGCTAATTAAGGCACTAGTACCACCATCAAGCTGTTGTCCACACATGGGGGAATATTTCCAGTCTAATTGGTAATTATTTGTAAATGGGGCTCATAGTACTCATTTATTAATTAATTTTACTGTCTATTAATTTATTCTGAAAAAAAATGTATCCACCTTTCACTATTGATACAACTTATTTGACATCTTCATGTATGTGTGCTGTTCAATGGAAATGGTGATGTAGCTAGTGTATGACTTTGCATAAGCTCATGTTGTGGTCTGCCTTAGATTATGTGCGTAGTTAATAGCTCGATGATGATTAAACAAAGCAAGCGACCGGCATTATTTGTAGTGTGTAAATCATGAGGACTTGGAGGCTAAACGTGTAGCTTGTTATTATTATGCAATCATGTGTGCAATAGTAATAATAATGAATGCATGAAAAGGATGCTTAGATTATCAATGGTCAACATCTACTACACACGTTGGGTTCAAATGTGTACGCGTGTATGTGTAAATACAATAAAGCATGATTCTTGTCGTGTGTGTTGTATACTTTCGTCGTCCATTGACATTATAACCTTTAATCGTCAATGTAATCATGTATGGATCGACATTTCCCATGGCGGATAAAGCCTTAGCTGTGGGGCATGTATGCAATAAGCACCGTTGCTCATGTTGATGTTGTTCCAACCCATTAAATGACATTTACATAGACAGAGAAAGTTATTGGTAATTCAAGTTCTGCGACTATGATGTGATATGTATATTAAATTTGTCATTTCTACGACCAAGAATTACTTGCTCTTCTACTATTCGTCTCCTCATTCCTTTTTTCCCCTGTAGCTGCTCATTAAGAAGAAATAGTTTTTTTTCAAGAAAAGTTCTACAACTTTTGCTAACTTCTGCTGCCACTGCTCCTGCTGTTATACTTCTGGAAGTCTTGGAAATGAATGGAAAGCCGTTGTAGTAAAGAAGTTGTTTCAGCCTCCTTTTTCTACTTTACCAATTATTATGAAATTTTCTTTCGTAGTTGGAAACAGCATGGGGCCAGATGAACAGTTAAGAAATTCCTTTGGATTATTGTAGCAGCATAAGTCCCATTCGTTGTAGTCTTTTGTTATGGCCTTGTGGAACGGTAATGTGTATTATGGTTCAAGATCTCTTGGGTCTTCGTTTATTCTCTGTCGTCTGGGCTTTGGATTAGAGAAGAAGACGAAGGAACTAAAGGAATTGCTAATGTCACTAGTGCGCTGTTGTGCTATGTGTGTGTGTGTGACTTGTGCTGAATAATGAGTGGGAGAAAGGATTTGAGCTAACTGTCATGCCATATCAATAAATGATGGTAACATGGGATTCTTCATCATCCTGCTCTCATCACAGAGTAGCAGCAGTAGCAGTCAACTGAGATTTATTCTTTTCTGCACAGTCGGAAAAGATGTGTAAAGGTGGGAAATGATGCGGTCATGATTACTTTTTTCTTTCTACCCTGGAAACGGAATCAGTCAGGCTGTTCAATGTAGAGGAGGAATACATATACATGCGTATCCCTTTACCTCCTGCTTAGATCTTTACCATCCATTAAGAAACGAAGGACAACTCACCCGCATCGTTCGTGTCCTCGTCATTATTATCGTTTTCGCGGTCGTCCTAATGTTCATCCCAAACCCGTGCGCTGTTTCTCCTAAAGATCCTTCTCTTCTTATAGACTAATGAACTCCATATATTTACGAGTCTAATGCACCAAGAATAAAATTTAAGGGCCAATGATTATTATGACTTGTTCTGCGGACGAGATGAGATGATGATGGTTCTTATTGAAAAACCATGTGTCATCATCATTGTTGCAAAGCTTAAGGGGAAATTATTAAAGGAAACAAATGATAATAATGCGTCTTGTGGTTTCATAGTAACATCCACATTACACATAATTAGCTCGAGCTAAACACCGGCATGTGTATAATCATGAGTTTATTATTATTATTGGCCGAAAAAATTGCTGAGGAAGTAAATACCATTATCATCTCTTTATTTTTTTGCGTATGATAAGCTCTCTCTTATTATTGCACACTCAGTCAGTCAGGCAGTCAGTCGCGTACTCATCAAAGAGCGGCGAATTTTTTCTGTAGAGTTAGTTGCTGTTGTTGGAACATCGTGTCATGTCTTGGTTCTATGGACGAAGCAGGCACAGCATGAGGCTTGTCATTCATTTTTAGTATGAGACTCATGATCTCGATCTACTGTATTATTAAGCCGCTCTGTTCATGTCATAGTGATGATAAAGTGAGCTTCATTCTTTCTTGTAATGTGCCTTACTTAAATATCATGCTGAGGAGGAATTAATAATTGCCTCACAAGTAATAATATTCAGCAGCTTTATGAATATTCCCAAAAATTCATACCAAGAAAAAAAATTTCCCTTGAAATGCCGCCATGTATGGAATCTTATGGTTTAAGGGGAAAATATGATGAACATTATCAAGTGTGGTAGCGTTTCTTGGAAAATCGATATAATAGAGGTTCATTTACCATAGTAAGCAGTATAGTTTAATATGTGAATTTTGGTGGATAATTATGAGGTGTGCCGCCCTAAAGGATTTGTAATTACTTTTGATAATTAATTCTTGCTCGAGTTGTTGTTGTTGATTCAGCAAGCAGTTGTTCATACTCACACCTTTGTAAGCCATAACCGAAATTCTTAATGAGCAGCATCAGCACTACTACAAGGCAGATAGTATATACAAAATGGCAGATGTTTTCCCTGATGGGTTTTGCCAAAAAAAATTCTAGTTAGAAGAGCAGCAGCGTGTGCGTGTGTGTGTGTGTATGGAGTATTAGTGAGTCAAGTTTGAAACTTTTGTTAACTTTTCATGGTAGTAGGACGAAGGACGTAAAAGTTTGAAGAGGCGGATGTGGCCTAAATAAGCTTTTGTCCGTGAGTTTCTTCCTGCACTACTATACCTCTCTCCTCCTCCATGCTTTAGAATTAAAGAAAATGGGCAATTGATTTTACTGTGAGTAAGGAGCATATGGGATATGGGTACAGTTTTGCAAAGTTTACCGGTCAATTTCCCTGACGTATGTGGCCATATACAAGTCCCGTAGAAATGATTGCTACCCTTTCACAGTAGCATAAAAGTATAGAATGTCAGGGCTATCACAACGCCTTGTTGGTCCTTGTTTTTGGTCTCGCAAAGGATAGGTTTTTTGCAGGTCCTAAAAGTTTTCTTCCTATTATTATTTTTTTCAACAAAAACAACTAACTCACGCAGTAGAAGACGTATTTTTGCAAGGAGTCAATCAAGGAATAAAATATAATACTGGGTCAGACACACAACACAATAAGTTGCATGCATGACATAAAATTTTGGAAGCATGGGCAAGCTAAGCTAGCTATAGCTATATATGAGTGGCCTGCATGGCTGTCTGCCTGTCTGTCTGACCCAAGGCGTAGAGTTAGTCAGTTAGTCATTGAGAATGCGTAAAAAGAGACGATATTATGGTTTCACAGATTGAGCGTGTAAAAAGGTGTAAAATATATCGCATGATCCTCCATCCATATGGCTTTTGGCACACTGCACCCGCCTTCAGGTAACTTTAATAAGGACGAGTCCCGGTTCGTGTGCACGCTATCATCATCGTCATGAGCAGCATGAATGCGGCGGTGGCGGCTTGGATTCTATATTGATAGTTAGTAAACAAAGGGTTACGATGAGGGCTTGTGCGAGGCTTTATAATTTCCCTTCGCTCTGATATTATATGCTGACTTATTAGAAGTGGTGTTGAGAAAATGAATATCGTAGAGTGGCTATTTTCCTCTCATTTCCCCGAGCTGTGTTGTTGCTACACTACGAACCACTTTGATGTGAGTTACCAAGCATGTTGTACGCTTTGATATTTTAAGCAATTCTATGAATGTCTAAGTACTATTAGAGGCTAGCTATGTATTAAGGCGGCGGATTGAAAAGATCGATGATTGCTTGTATATATTGTGCTACATTTATTTTGAGTGGATGGAATTATTTATAATCAACAGTCTATCATGTTTTCACCCGTGGCAGTAGTCAGCAGTTCATTCACTTGATGAAAAGTATGAAAAATATATAATAGTCAGTTTGGTAATGGCTAAAGCCAACAACACAAGAAGAAGAAGGAAGGAGGTATGGATTCTCATATGTCGTGTGTATCCCATTACCGGTTTTTATTGACTCTGTTCAATGTATGAGGACTTGTGCTGCTCTTAGAACAGCTACTCTATACTCCTGTTGCCTCCACATGTCACAGTCACAGTATGGTATTGTTGAAGAGGGTGCCTGTCTAGCTTTTCCTGTTTTTTTATTATATCCCTTCCATCATCTTCAGACACGCATTACACCAGTGTTCAGTGTTGGCGATAATATCAGCAGCATTATCAGTTACACTCACACACAAACATAAAACGGAGCATTTACCATGTCTCTAAACTGTATTGCAGAATTATTATTATTATTGGCGGAAACACTTTAGATGGCTATGGATGATTTGTAGGGGAAAATATTATGCTACTGACTCGTGATAGCCCTAACCTAAAACCCATCACGTACACGAGGACACATTATTATTGCTCAGTATTAGTTGCTAGTGTTTTTCCAAGGAATATGATCCACTTGGATGGACCATTTTATTGGCTCAACATTCACATATTTTGTTGTAGCTACGATGACGACGGTCTTTCCATATAAGCAATGATAATGTTGGACATAAGAAGCCATTCTTGTTATGTTCTTCCTAAAAATGAATTGTTATTATGGCGATAAACTGAGTCGTCCAAGTGGCTTTTGTGTACTTTGGAGCAGGCGGAAAAAGAGGAGGAAATGGACGGGAAGTAGTAGAAGAAGAAAGAGGATGCCTGTGCAGGTCGTTGGTTCCTCATTATTGTAGTACAAGGTAATAATAATGCTGGTTGGACAGTATAGTAGTAGCTGCGTTTGACTAGGTAACAATTAGTGTTTGTATTAAGTTTACCTACACAGTTGATGCGAAGTTGGTACTGCCGCTGCTGCTACTGTTGTTGTAAAAAGGACGATTTAGTAGGTTGTCATGAAAATGATAATAGTTGTGGCTTCATCATCTTTGTAATAATGTGTATGAATTACTCTTGTATCATAGGCTGCTTGCTGGGCAATAGCCAGGTCATTCTCTGAAAACTCACGCATGCTAAAAGATGCTCGATAAATTAGACTATTCAGAAATTTTTGAGAGCAAAGTACAAGTAATCCCATGTATGTATTTCCTCCTTCGTCATCACGATGATGGTAGGTAGGACAGGGTGATTTATTTTATTTCCTTCAGCATGGTTAATAGGAGCGTGTATCTATTCGAACAAAAGAATGAAAAATTGACTATTAATCCTTTGTTTTTTCTACTGCTAAACTCACCTTAGCTTTCCTCTCAAGTAGCATATTGGATAAGGACGCTTGTACTATTCATCTGTTTAGCAGTCCTGTTGGCTTGAATGTGGCTTATATTTGAAGTCGTTATTAAAAGGAAAGGAAAGGATGATTGGATTTAAACAGATTTTCTTCCTTGTTAAGTATTTTTCCTTACGCAAACTATTAGCAACTCTAGCATCATTCCGTACTTCTCTGTATGAGTTTAAATGGCTGGCAAACAAGATGAGGGGATATTATATACGTGTCTACGTGTGAGTTTAACAAGGTTCAAGATTCATGTATAAATTTGCCATAATAAAAATCATGTTTAACTACAGGGGAGTGTCAAGGGGTAGAGAACCTCTGAGCTGCTGCTGCTGCTTTAACTTGAATCATCATCATCATCCTTGTAATAATAAGCAATACTGGCTTTAGAATCAGGTAGGAGAGCAGAGAAGAAGAGATTTAATTCCAGTATAAGAAGATAATTTTGCACACATTTCATCTTACTATTCTGTGTAAATGTCGCGTCGGCGATGTCTTCTGTCGCCTTTAAGTTCACGCGGAGGAAGCCCATGAATTTCAATTTGAATTTCAAGTTTGTCTTTGACGTAATGCTGCTGCTGCTGCTTCTACTCCTCCTGCTCTTCCTCCTGCTATAACATCATCAAGGGAATCCGTTCAAGTCAACCTTCTTGTATTCAAATATCTTCTTCTACTACAATACAATTCCCATTTCCTACTCGGTTTTCCTTGTAGCTGCTAATACTGGCAAAAAGGGCTTTAATGTATGCATGGATTTCCTCAACTTTTACATGACAAAAGTCTTATCTGAGCGAAATGCCACCATTAGCACTCCTCCGCCCGCTGCCGTGCAGTCGTCCTCGTCGTCAAAATCTTTCCCAAAAGTCTTTCTTTTCCTAATTCTTCTGTCAACTTGTGTCACACTACTCATTCAGAGGGTGTCAGAGCGAACCCAGGAAAGTTTTCCCTCAAGGTCAATCTCGTGTCAAGTTTCATTATCCTGCTGGTTGGTGTTAGAAGGAGGTTAAATCAGTGTGGATGTGACTAATTATTCTCATTATTATGAGTCACTTCCTGTCCATCGCCACCACAGTGTCTTGTTTCCCCATTCAAATTAATTCAAGAGAGGAGGTAATATACTTGCTTCATCTTGAAGGAAAAGTTCTTCAGAAGAGAGGAGGTGGTAGCCCAAGCGGAAGGAGAGGATGGATGATGATGAGGATGGTGACATTATATTATTGTAGCCTCAAGCATTTATGTTCGCTTTAGAATAGCCAGCATTCATGAAGAAATCTCGTCCATTGAGCACATGAGTGACAACAGTTAAAAAGGTACTCCATAGAAGGGATTCTCATAATATAATAATAATAATAAGGTAGAAAGGGAAGGAACTTCTTTTTTTGCCGACATGCTCTCTTATTTATCCCACTGCTGTTTAGAGTAGCGAGGAGAAGAAGAAGGAAAAAAGAAGTAACTCGTTTTTATATCACATTTACAATATGGCAACTTAGAAGGGAAGAATAACAGGTTATTTAGGACAAGCATGGTTGCATCTTCTCATGCATCCTTATCGTCCTCCTCCTGTCATTACATACATTTTGAGATAATAATTGACTGTGTTGGATTGAAAAAAAGAGACGGTCGTGGAAATCTGCAATGGAACAACAAAAAGCGCTTTTTTTGGGTGGAGGGGTGGGTGCCGAGGAGAAAAAACGTGAAAAGTATGGTTGTTGCTGAAGAGTGGCATCATTGTTATTATTATTGTTGCTGTTGGGTGGGAAGAAAAAAATATCAAGTCAAGAGGGCATGCATCACTGGTCATATAGAAGCCATGAGTAATACATAATAATGGTTTCAACTCCCATCATCATAATACCTGTCAGGTAGTATGTCAAGAAGATGAAAAATTTAGTTGATTTTCTAATTTACTTGATAATAATTCGAGTAAAATCCAATTTTGGATTTGATACAGCCAGCAGGTAAACCGTTAGATTGAGTTTGGTTTTTTTCTCATCGTCGTCATCATAATCATCATCATGAGCTGTGAAATATCTGCTTGATTCTGGTTGGGCAAGTTGTTGTTTATTAGATTAATTAACTTGTGTATGTGTACATACATATTGCATGTGACGACGACGATAGAGAATTTCAAGTCGCTATGTGAGCGGAATAAGGAACTATGTATGATGATTGATTAAAGTTGAAGAATGCTCATTTAACCAGAAATATTTGCAGAGCTAAGCTAACCGGATGCACCTTGAGGACATGACTTGAATAATTGGCTTCCCATCCGATCATTCCATAGTAGTTTCTAATGTAAGCTAAATCCAGCTC
>JAQFYD010002228.1:0-10166 GCA_034694225.1 Bourletiella hortensis
TGTATTATAGGGAATAAAATAATATACTATAGTAGCTAGAGAACGTTGCCACAGGTGTGTCGTAGCAGTACAGAAGGAAGAACTGAATCACTTTGACTTTATCTGTTCAAAGTACAACAACTCAAGCAGCCACGTCCTATCATCATTTATATAAATTTAAATAATGATGAGCCTCATCATGCTGATATTTCTCTAGCTCCTACGACGACTGCTTCAAACGCTCCTCCATTCATGCTCCGACTTAATACTAGGAAATACTACTCTAACTTTACTACTTCTACGCTCTCACAGATTCACAACATGAGGAATGGCAGCCGGTTCACAGGCTCCAATTCAGTCGTAGAGAAGAATTTTCTCTAATGCGTAGCTACATAATACCAAATGAAAATTTGCCATAGCAACGTTTGCCAAATTCAATCATCACTATGATGAGGATGAGTTAAATTGCGTCAGCAGCATATACTATGCGGATGAACAATGAACCCGCGGGTGGGAGTAGTAGCGTTAGTGCTGATCAGATTTCCAGCCAAAACACACTCCACCACTGCTGCGTTCAATATCTGGATCGAATAAAGAACTTATTTCTAAGGCTTTAGGATACAAAATGTGTGTTGAGAAAGTTTCAAGGGATCACAATTATTAACAGGGTAAGAAGAAACGGTGGTGAAGGGGGAAGTGACAGAGCAAAGTAGCTGTATGTACATCTTTGAACAGTGCGTTCGCTGCTGTGAAAAAAATACAGTGGGGCAACAGTGGCGCCAACAAAGGGAAATCAAGAACCGCAAAGGGGGTGGAAACTAAATCACCATTCAGTTCCATTCACACATTTCTTGTATAAAAATCCCGCGAAAATCTACCATGTTAGTAGCACAAACCTCAATTAACGTTTCTAATTTATGACCAAAGGACGAATTCGAATTAATTCTCACATCAGACGGATCTGAGCAAAAACAACTCAATAATTTCTCTGTAATTTAATTTCCTTAAGAAACTCATGTAAAGGAGGGCCGAAAAAAATGTAACCCAGCACTTTAAACATGTCTGAGCCAAAACCCTCAAAATCGGAACGGTCAAGTAGCAATAAAATGTATCGGCAGAAGAGAAAATTCCAAGTTTCTTAACCACCTTGAGATGTCTTAAGAAGTCCCTTAAGATGGTAGGAGACTTAAGGGCCACGCACAGAAAGGATACTTTGCAAAGTAAATTATTTCCTTACCAGAAACTGGCGTTGATGCGAGCCTCTAGGAAGAAGAGTTTCGTGCTCCGATGAATGAATGTCTTGTTCCTTGGAAGACCGTGAAAAAACTAATTTATTCAACAACTGTGTATAATATTATTGGTGGTTATATCGGCGCTGATGATGATGATGCCGTCGTTGTCGTCCTGGGGTTCGTCGTCGTAGGTTTTTGTTGTTATGTGTTAGGGATCACACGCACAGCATAAAGTAAAAGTATACACTCTTGTCTCTTGTATTGTTATCGTGTATACAGAAAGGTTTAATGTTCTTATCAACGAGAGAAAAAAGATTAAATTCGTATGTGATAAGCCTTCACTGTTGCTCTGCTCCTCTTCTCTCTCTCTCCCTCACACACTCTATTTGCTCATTTTTTGTCTATACGCTCTCTTGCTATTTATCTAAGCAATTTTCCTACTAAATGTTAATGTCAGCGTGAATAATTTTAAATAGTCAAGGTATTTATCGTTTGAAATATTCATTGGGACTGTCCCAAATTGCTCTTGTCACCGTGTGAGGAACGGACCGTAGTGGCGGTCGCCTATGTGTAGCTATGGATGTGCGTGCGTAGGTGTGTGAAGTTCCTCGGTATCAATAATAATAACAATAATAACAACAAACAAGAGAGCAACAAGGGAAGAACAGAGAGTCAAGATAGGGAAAGTTTCGGGTTAAATCCTAGAGACTGCTCCAATGCTGACTGCTGCTGATGACGGTGGTAGTGGTGGCTGCTACTGCCGTTGCTGCTGCTTCTAGTCCTCAAGACGAAGAAAGACTGTGTCTTGAGCTTCCTCCAGCTTAGACTTTATTATAGGAGCAGAGAGAAAAGTTGGTTGGTTTGAGTTGGTTATTGGTGGTGTTAGTCGGGGAAAGACTATGCCGTCTATAAGGAGCTCTTCTAAGATTGGCCGAGTATTTAAAAGGAAAGCTGCTTGGGAGACGAAGAGACCGACTCAGTAGCAGTAGCTAGTGGTGGTCCTGTAGACAAGCTTGCTTTCCTCCTGTGTAGCTTTCCTGCTTTCCTAACGTATGTGTATGTGAGTGTGGGTTTAGAAAATAGAAAAAACAAGATGTTGCGCAAGAAGTTGCGCTCCTTGCAAAACTCCACCCCTTCCTCAATCTAAAAGGACCAAGCAGAAGAGAAAGATCTTCGCGACTGACCATTAGCAAGTTTCTAAAACTGGGCAAGCATACACACTTGAGCATACGGGAAAACACCAAGACTTACACACACACTCGAATGTATGCCCTCAGAAAGACACACACACACACATTCTCACACGTCTAATACTATACGAAGGGAACATAGAGAAGAGAGTAGTAGTTGTTCTCACTCTGTCCTACTATACTCTCTCCAGTACTTCTGTTACTACTTCGCTCTCTATGCACAAGTCGAGCTTACACTACTACTTGGCTCCTCCAAAACTCTTCTTGCTGGTGGAACAAGAGGATAATATTATCGATTTACGTCTGCTCTCTCCAACTGACCTCACAAGACTGACGCCTTAAGAATTCACCGGAGAAGAGCCTACAGAAGAGGAATTTATAGGAGTTTCTTCTTGGTCTCTATCTCCGTCTAAAATTATTGGAGGAGTTCTTCTGCATAGTCCTTCCTTCCTTCATTCCTTCCTCCTCGTAATCATCATCGTCCTTACTTACTCAGTCAGTCAGCATGCCTAATTTTCCCTACCCGCCACACCATACACATCCATTATACAACAACACACTCCTCTCTCACTCTCTCTCTCCGTCTGTATCCAAATATACACATTTTCTATAGGTGGGCGTATTTTTTTCACCGCGTCAGAGCGGATCTTTTCCTTATTTACAGCAACAACAGCAATAGCAGACATCAGCCTAGGATGAGAATGAGTAGTTAGCTTGGGATACACATGGTACAACCTTATATTTAGTCATAACAATGAGTAATCTTTGCCGCCATCTTAAAATTCAGGTAGATCCTTCCCAGGTCCCTTATTCTTGATCTTTTGATTCATCTCGGGGTTCCATAAGGGAACACTATAGCTACTGGTAGCACGTGAGAGAGGGAAGGAATGCATGATGATTTGTATGAATGGCTCCATGAATGAATCAAGTCGCGAGCCAAAATTTTTCTTTCTTCTGTATAGTTCCACATAGAAGGAAGGTACTGAAGTAATAATAAAAATAATAATAATTCTCATTGAAAACTTTCTTATTCTTTTACAAAGTAAGGTTAGTTTTTAAAAAAAATAGTTACAAAAGAGTCTTATTTCCTTCCCTTGAAGCAACTTGTAACGGCCAAAAATGTCTTCTTGGGAAGGATCATCAGCATGAAAAACATCTAGCTCCTTTTCTTCTTTCTTTCCCTTTAAAAGAGGTCTTGCGACTACTTATAGCTATGAACGACGAAGACGACTACGACGACGACAATAACAACAAATGAAGACCACATACTAAAAGACCTTAACGCTCTTCTTCCCTGTTTTATGAGTCAATACAAAATCTTTCTCACACATAACCTCAACGGTTCTTAGGGAAGGATCCTTTCAGATTACATAGCTACCCTCACGACGCGTGCTACCGTATATAATAATTTTCTATAGTGGAGAATTATGGTTACTCAAGTATACATGTACTAAAAGGCTCCTTGAATGGAAGAACATCTTACAAAATCTCCACTACTACTATTCTTCCCAGGCTATTTAAAAATCTCACGGTGCTGGTAGTACAGTATAGTAGAAGCTAGTGTTGAACATCTCAACGGTTCTTCATCTTCCCCTTTTTTTCATACCACACTATATGCTCTTGAATGCTACAACTTGACGCGGCTCTTATACTCCAGCAAGGCACTTCCTAAGGTTCTCTGTCTGTCTCTAAGTTACTCCTAGCTCAGCAGTAATAATGTAAGAAGGAATCTTCAACGGTCTATTACTTGAACTTGCCCCTTACATAATAAAATACTGGTTTGGCCAGTAATATATGCACTTAAGGCAGTTGTCCCTTTAATCCATACTAAGCTACTCTTCATCGCTCGCTTCCTTCCCTCTTCCTTTTCTTCCGTCATTCCTTTTTACTATGAGACAGAGTTGGAAGATATATTTTAGCTTTCTAACCTCCTTGTTGTAACAAGGAGCCCGTGGGATCCCCCAAGTACTAGACTACTACCAGCATATACTTAAGCAACCCAGAATTTTTTTTCTCCTTTCCCTTTACGACGATGAACAAAAGAAACAAAAGGAAAAGACGCTAGAAAAATCCTCTGAAGAAATATTACTTCTACTGCTGTTAGAGGTTCTTGTCCTTTTTCTCATAAACTTCTCATAATGCTATGGCTAAGAAAGAATGATGGTTGGAAATCCAGTGGCACGCACCACGACATGACAAAAGGAACCACTCGAAAGTCTTTTCCTTCTGGTAACTAAACTTGTTTAACGGACAAATTTTTTTTTCATTCTTTCCCCATTATAATATCATCTTGCTTCATCTTTAAAGAGCCCCGGATCCCTTTAAAGACGGCATTTAAGAATTGCTTAACACATGGCATAAGAAAGTGACCGTTACTTCCCATCTGAAGGTGGAATGACTGTTATATTTCTTTTGCTATTTGAAGGAACAAGTTTCCAACGGCTCCTTCCTCCTTCCTTTCTTCTTCCGTCTTTACTTAATAATAATTCCTATACATGTAGAGAGATTAATCGATACGGAAGGTAAATAACTGACAACAACAACAACAGCGACAGTTGCAGCAGCTCCTCGTAGACGACTACCAAGGGGCTCTCCAAGACAGCAGTGCGGCGTAGCATTAGCAACAACAACAACAACAACAACAGAAGTAGCAAGAGGCCTTTAAATGGCAATGATAAATATAGAACTGTTGAGAAGCATGCTAAACAGTGCATAATTAGTGCTCCTTTTAATCCAGCACGAATTTATTCCTCCGCCTCCTAGTATTTCTCCCTAATTGTCTTCTCATCCTTCCTGCACAAGCAAGCTTCTCCTTCGTCTCAGTTTTGTACTACAGAAGTCGGCGGCGGTGCTTAGCCATGTAATACTTCCCCTACCAACTTCTTCTTCCTAGAAGTTGCTTTTTTTGCAAAGTATACAACAAGGGAAAACTCTTGGCTGGCTTAACCCTTTCCTCTCTCTCTCTCTTTCTCTATCTTCCCGTAACTGGTAGAACGATTGACATAAATGAGCGAGCGATGATGATGATGATGGCGAAGAGAGAGAGGAATATACAGCCTCAAGATACGTAAACAAAAAAGTTATACTTTCCTTTAACTTTAGTCATCAGGTAGGTACATATACACACATCTTTTACTTGAGAATCAAGTGGGCTGTTATTCTGCTCTCCCTTATAGTATGAAGAAGACTCTGATGCAGCACGTGTATCGGGCCACCAGGTGTGCATTAACAAGTCTATGTGCACATAAATGGTGGAAACATACATATTTTAGTTATACATAGGAAGCATTTGTATAAAATCCTTTTGAAATCTGATCCTATAATGAGTGGAAAGAACATAAGATGAAGGAAAAGGAAAAGGAACTTGTGCTGCTTTTAATTAAATAGAAAATGTTTTTCTCCTAATTGGTATGAAAATTTCGCTCTCCTCTCGCTCAACGTCTCTCTCTCTCTCTTTCTCTGTCTTTCTACAACTACTACTACTCCTCCTGTGTCTTTCACTCATTCTGTAAGTCTTGCAATGGTCCAATTAAAAAAGGAGGAAAACTGAGGAAAAAGCTTCAAGACCCTGAGCGAGCGGAAAGCCTTTAGTTTGGATATGCTTACTAAACGTGTAGAAAATTTTCTGGCTCTTGCTTTTCTCCAATGCTATATTATAGCTAAATTTGCTTCTATAGTCCATGTGTATATGTTTGTCTGACGGTCGTCGTCGTTGCCGTCTCTTACTAACATAAAAGCCTTGTGTTCTCATTAATTAGATTGGGGTGGGTAAAATTAAGGGGAATTCGAACACACAGTGAGAGAGACTGTATACTACAGACGGAGCTAGTGAGTGAGAAAGATAGATGCACAGAGGATAGTATAGAAGCTCCTTCTCAAACTACTCACGTGTTGGTAAAATGTTAAAGAGAAAGGTAGCGCATATTATACAGGAGGATGATGAAGGAAGGAAGGAAGTAAGCAAGCAACGTGCTAGACATGCACAAGAAATTTCTTCAGGTTAATAATGTATAACGAAAATCCATCCAATCAACACCCGTTTTAATTTTCTCCACCAGCAGAATATGTAGATGATGCAGTTGGATGAGTAAGGGAGAGAGGAGAAAATGAGACAAAAAAGACCAATAACAATCAATTAGAAAATTAAAATGGATCTAGTATGAACGTCTGCTGGGTGCAATGTGAAAGGTGCGAAAGAAGCTACTCGTTCTGGCTCGATCCCATCTTGTACAAGCCTAGGCTTCCTAACAATTCCTACGCGTATATGAGTTTGCTTTCTGGATATTGGAAGAAGCCTTACAAATGACTTAGCATTTGCTACCCGTTAATGATAACAGTCATCAGAAGTAACTAATGGATTGATTCACTCTGCCATCATTTATGCTGTACTGCGGAGTATTAGACATTCCTTTAAAGCAGTCATATGTGCCAGTTCTACAGCACTTTTTCGAGCTCAAAGTACAAGACCGAACGGGTCCTGCTGGTCCATTGTGATCCACCTTCTTATTTTATCGACATCAACTCTGTATTAGTTAGATTTGAATCAACTTCTGTGCCTGCGGTCACCTTGAACGATCCGTATTGCAATGTTGCAATCAGACTGGAATGATGCGCAATGGCTCACAAATAAAAAGAGAATAAAAAACACATCATTTCTTCCTCATTTCAGCATAATTACTCATGCTATGTTCAAAACATATTGACAACGCGCAACATTTTCATCTTTTCAGGAAGAACTTTAGCGTAGCAAAATTTCTGCAGCATCGAGCGTTATTACTAATGCTTGCTTGTTTTTAAAGGTCAGCAAACCTTTGCTTTTGACTCTAAGCTGTAGCTAAACGATAGCCGGGCAAAGTTTAGAAATTGCGAGGGATTTGCAATGGAAGAATTCTATGTAGATATGGGTATGAGGAGGAACTA
Source organism: Bourletiella hortensis (assembly GCA_034694225.1). NCBI lineage: Eukaryota > Metazoa > Arthropoda > Collembola > Symphypleona > Bourletiellidae > Bourletiella > Bourletiella hortensis. The sequence continues at coordinate 7,322 of JAQFYD010002228.1, forward strand.
TTATCAGTATGCCCTCATGGTGCAAAAATATCACATTTATGAGAGGCTCAAAAGCCGTCGTACTTTTTCCATGATAACTCCTGCTGATTGGGTGTTGCTTCAGGTAGAAATTTAAGATAAGTATCGTGTTCGCTATAATTGCGAACAAGTCTTGGTCACCATCATGACTGCGACTGAATCATCACAAGGTAGTGGTCATGGGGGAATTTGTAAGAAGGAATTAGCAGTGCTTTGATTGATATTCCCTATATGTATGACAATGACATGTAGCCAAGTGCGTATAATAGGACTTGCGGAAAATTATTATTGCTAACGTGTCAATGAAGGTGAGGTGTCCGTGCGGTAGATAAAGCTACACCAGAGAGGTTAACTTTTTGCAATCATTCACTCATCGTTGTCTCCCCTCTCTCTGTCTCTCCCTCCCTCCATCGCTAGCCCTATTCTTTCGCAGCTAAAGGTGAGACATGCGGTGAGTATATGTAAGACATTATGTAGAGGGGGCTCTTGTAAAATTTTTTTAGTTTAAAGAACCCAAATAGATAAGATTATTTGCTGGAAGAGCAGCAGCAGCAGCATAGAGCAGTAATGACTGAGTGAGCCTTTTCTGCGTCGCTCATTCTGGATCAGCAAGCAAGCCATTCATCCCATAAAAAGGATACAGAGTAGCACATAAACTTAAGTAAAGACCGACAGGGAGAGTAAGCTATGCTTTTACTATAGTTACAATACTGATTATGTACAACAAACAGACCATGTTCTGCTGCGGATTGGAAACCCAAAACAGCATCATGCAAACACATAATATGGATGTATATTATAACCCAGGGACTATGGTTAGAAGCGATGATACCATCGCTTGACACATGCAGATTCACCCATCTCACATGTTTTCCTCTGGCCATCACCACCACCACCATCATCATCAACATCATTCTCCTCTAAACATAATAAAAGCAATACTACTCAACAGAGAAGCGATAAGAAGGATAAGAACAAGTGACTTGAAATGCGTGAAAAAAGCTCCTATAGTCCTATACGTCTGCGGTGATAAAGAAATTGAAGAAGGGGAGTGAGAAAACCAGAACAGTTTTATTTCAACATTGACCAGACAGACAAACTGTAAAGAAGGGAGTAGCTGTAGTAGGAGTAGAGAAGCAGCAGTAGTAGAAGCCAAGCATAATAAAATTGCTCCAATATTCCTAAGGTCCATCAGGACCAAAAAGTAGTAACAAAGTAACACACAAGGAACTTGACTCCACGGCGAAAGAGAATTCCACGAAAGAGGCAGCAGTGGGAAGAAGAGAGAGAGAGAGAAAGAAGAGAAAGGAAATCGATACAAAGTAAATAAAATCCAAACTATAAAAAGGAATATATATCTCCATATGTTTTTTTCTCCTTTCCCCCGATTCTTTAACGCGTCATGATGGCTTGGCTGTATCTAATTCCTTCTCAGCTTTTTCTCCGCTCCATCCGAACAAGTAGCAATAATGTATGTCTGATGTTACTGCGCTTCATCTACCTTCACGGAAGTAGCTACTATAGTGAGGCATGTATGAAAGTCTTTACTGTCGTCGTGTAGTAGTCATAATCTACATCATCGTCATCATCGTCGTCGTCATTCTCATTCGTCGTAATCGTCCTGATGAGGAAAAAAAGACAAGAGGAAAAATGTATTAACGGAGCTGCTATAGACAGACACGCAAAGACAAAAGGGCGTTGTACACAGCAACAGGTCACAATCTTTTAATTAGAGAAAATGAGCGCTTTTAAACAATACGTCAATACATAATTTTTTAATGGACACGTTTTTTTCTCCCCTGTAACATACGCATGTATATCTTTGAGGGTATTCTAGGCTGTTGGCTTGGCTTATTGAAAGACCACCGGGCCATCAGACAGACCTTCCGCCGACCGCCCGACATCTTCTCAATCACTTTAGCTCGTCGAACGGGATCGTAACAACCATAGTCTCTTAAGAGACGTTCCGCATATTAATGTTCTTGGTTAATTGAATTGCGTGTGAGTTGCTCATTATTCTCAAGACCTCTGCCTTTAATCAGGAGTCAAAAAATAATATCTTTCCCTTTGTTTTCTGACTGCTTCCCCGCCGCCGCACGCCTTTCCTTTCACTTTAGCTTCATGAATTTTAGCTTCCTCGTCCTCGTCCTCGTCCCATCTTGCTAAAATTCGTGCCAGTTCATTAGAAGTATAGCTACAGCAGCTATGTTCCTGGTACGAAGAAAAATTATTGGTATTCAAGCAAATTAATTTTGATGGTATGACTTGGTCTAAGCGAATGCAATGGCATCTTACGTTGGGGAACTGTATTAAAGGGGAGGCTCATTGCCTTTGTACAAGAGCAACGAAATGTCCTTATAGTTATTCAGGGGCAAGTGTAAATAAAGTTTTGCATTCTAAAGTGATTCTTCTCTTGAATATTTCATCATAACCGCATCATGAGATTCATGGGAATAATGAGAATTATTGACACAATTGTAAATCATTAAGTACACATGCTAAAGTTGAACGTACCGTCGTAGTTGTGATGAGTTGAAGCAAGTCATACGTAGGAGAGATACGATGGCAGGAACTTTGTGATAGGAAAATTGCTGACCTTGAGGATTTTACTTGGTGGCTTAGCTTTTTATATGACGATCGTTAAAATATATTATTATTGAGATCATTTTGCACACATTACTTACGAGTTGTGGGAGTTTTTTCCTCCTTTAATGTATTGTCAATTGCATCTGGCGTTACAGGACACAAAGAGTAATCAACCTCTGCTGGCGCCTATAGTTTGCCCCAAGATTACACTCCTCCTTTGCGGACTTTGCATGATAATAAT
>JAQFYD010002229.1:0-10165 GCA_034694225.1 Bourletiella hortensis
AAAAGAAATTTTAATTCGCTGAGTAAAAGCAAAGGAGGTTGAAATTTTAAATCTTGCACGGTGCAACCCCCAAAAAGTGAATAATGTCCTCGCGCCTCGATTCCCTTGTCTCTCTCAAAGATTAGGTCGTTGAAATTAGAATAATTTTTCCTGAATTGTAGAGCTTAATATTTCCCGTGTATACCTTCTTCTGTGGTGTCTTTGTCAAGTAGGCCCACCAAGTTCCTTAACTTTGATGCGGTATGTCATGTAATCCCTTTATCGTTAGGTGCTGAAAACATGTCATGACTTTAGTTTGTGTAAAAGAGACAGAGAGAGAAAGGAGCCAAGTACTTAACCAAGTGCACTTTATTTTCAGGTAGCGAATCGGCAATGTCCCCGATGTTTGAGAAACCCTAATAACTGTAGGTCGGTCGCAAGTAGAACGTTCGTTACCCTGCGTAGAATTTTAAGGCTAATATACAACATAACTGCTTATTTGTTGCCCGGGTCAGTCCACGGTTGACCTTATTGTCTCTCATAACGTAATATTCCTCACCTGACTGATTAGAAAAGAGGGAATACTGTCCGTCAGTGAGTCTCCTATGGAGAAACTGAGAGAGGCAAATTGAGGGAACAGATTTAATAATAATTGTTTCTTGTATGAATTTCTAGTTGGTAACCTCTTTGTTTGTTTTTTGTTGATTCTCGGTTTTGCGCAATTCTAACTAAAATCCTCGTGTGATGATAAACAGGTGTCTCACTGGTTTTCGGTAGGTATTTATTCTTTTTGTTTGAATTAATTTATGCATTTTCCTGCTGTATACAAGTCGTTTGCAGCCTGATTATTGAGAGCCGCGCATTTGATTTGTTGTTGTAACATGCAATTGCAGCAACGTCCTGCCATCATCTTATGCTATGAACTAAACCTGAGGAGCTTGCCTCTTCTTGCTTTGATAACTGTTACATTATTGCATTGGTACAACAGAAGACTTAATTTGCCTATTGTGCAACAATCATAGCAATACTATGGGGTTTATGAAACTAACTGTACTGCGTCTGTGTCCTCGTCATAACAACGAATTATGAGATGTCTGGAATCAGCTATAAAGTAATAGAGATGGAAAGGGCAGGAATGTTAAGTTTAAATTGAATTTCAGAATGCTACTACTGCTAACTCATCGCGGGACCATGCAGATTTGTCTTCAAACTTAATTCTTAAAACTTATAGATTCCGGAAGTTGAAATTATTTTGCTTTCGTTGTCTAAATGCGCGTTGTGAAACGTAAAAGTAGCCAGACAATCAGTGTTGAACCTCTGATGAGGTGGCTAATGCTGTGAGTGAGCAGGTCAATCACTTAGTTTCAAAACAGTCCCATGTTGACAGCAGCCTAATATTAGTTTCGTTAATCACAGCTTTCACCAGCGAAGTAGACTGCGGCGAAGATGATGGATTGATAAGAATAAAGTGAACTCATTATCAATTTTTGTGTCAGGAACTGAAAGAGAGTTTTAACTATGGACTCTTCGCACCGCCGTGCAATGGGAAAGCAGGAAAATTCTTGGAGGAGGAAAGACCGCTGTCGGATTATCCATTTAGCGGTCCCGTGGGATACCTGGAGGTAACTATCAGTTTTGACATTCGGATTTGCTAGCATTCTGGAATAAAGGGATCGTATATCACACGTGACAGTATTATACTTGGCTGAGAATCGTTTTGTTTTTTATTCAGCTACGCTACAAGCGGAGACTGTATAAGGGCGTCAACGTAGATGAGAAACAGTTAAAGGCACTGCATACTAAGTCAAACCTTCGGCGTTTCCTTGAATATGTCGCCGCTGGTCAATGCGAAAAGGTTGCGAAAATGTGCTCCAAAGGGTTGGATTCCAATTTCCACTGCCCTGAGACAGGAGGTAAGCTTTTAGTCTTTCATTTTTCGGGGCTACAGTTGTCATACGCGAAATATAATAATGGACGTGAATGTGAGAGCACTATGAAATGTTGCTATAGAAACGCCCCTTGCAATGGCTGCTGTCATGAAGAAGCCTTCAAAGCTGTTAATGGCTTTAGTCAACGGAGGAGCTCTTTTAGACTACCGGACAAAGGATGGTAGCACAGCTATGCACCGGGCAGTAGAACATAAGAGCTTGGAGGCAGTCAAGACCCTTTTGGATTTGGGTGGCTCCCCCAATTACCGTGATGCTAAAGGCCTGACCCCATTATATTTGAGTGTAGCTCTAAATGCCGATCCTGCATTGTGCGAGGCTCTTCTACATGACCATGCGTTTACCGGAGCGCAGGATATGCAAGGATGGCATGAGACTCACCAGGTAATTTTATATGATTTCAATATTCACCATTTTTTGAATCCCCATCTGAAGCTCTACAAAGGAATTCTAACCCAACATTAACCTGATTAAATTGTGATTCTAATTAGGCCTGCCGAAACGGCTTGATCCAACATTTAGAGCATCTTCTGTACTACGGCGCTGACATGAATGCAAGAAATGCTTCAGGGAATACGCCCTTGCACGTCTGTGCTGTCAACAATCAAGAATCGTGCGCAAGACTTTTGTTATTTCGCGGCGCTAATAAAGAAGCTCTAAATTATGCTAATCAAACACCTTACCAAGTGGCAGTTATTGCCGGCAACATGGAACTTGCGGAAATCATTCAAAATCATCGATCACAGGATGTTGGTAAGGCCGAAGGGAGGGAGTGGTTTATGTTTCATTTAACTTCCAGGTTGCAGTCTAGTATACGTGAAGAAGCTCATTCTTCAACTCATTGAAATCACTCATGAGGTCATCAACTTGTCCTTTGGTAGAATCCTGGGCGAAGGAAAAAATGAAAACTAAAGCAGTATCATTCCCGATACTAATCCGAGCTTGTATGAATTGAGTTATATGCGAAGCCGAAAAATCTCTAAAAACATCTCCACTGTGTAGCCATTGATTTCTGTATTAGCAAATAATTTTTAATAGGAGCCGTCTAGTCTGACGGATATATCACCGTTCATCTATTCCAATTAAGTCGTGTTAATGGTTGAAATTACGTCTTCCTGATGATTCAGTATCTCCTTAAATTACAGCATGTTAACGTTGTCTAGTGTTTGCCTCCTGGGGTACCGAAAGGATACGTTGTTGGCAATATAACTAGCGTTATGTTTAAATATTTCAGTTTGTTTCAGTGTCGAGTTTTTGTTCTCTTGCTTGGTTTCCTTGAAAAGTCAGTAAGTAGGTTGCATTTTACTGTGATAGCGCTACACCAGGCGCACAATATAATCCAGGTGGGAAATCGGCATGGATTGTAAAGCGATGGCTTGAGTATTAATTTTTTGTTTCGGTTATCTTGGAGCGGAAGAGCGGAAATGGTTATGCGTTGTGCTTGGTTATGTTTTTGTTCGTGTGGCTATATTTGTTGCCTTCTTTGTGTTTACGTTATTCTGTTTTTTAGTTCCATTTCGTGACCTGCCCAAATACAATCCAAAGCGGCGGAGCATAGTGTCTCGAGTATTAGCGGATTCACGACTGAGTGGCTCTATGGCATGCCTGTCCGGACGAATTTTACGAGGTCCACCAAGTCCTTGCCCATCAAATAGGTCCTTACCAGCATATAGTTCTGCGTCCTCCTCTGTCAGTGAGAACTCGTCTTCACACATCCGATCCGGGAGTTGTTCTGATTCCACGTATTCGGGTGGAAGTAGTCAATGCGGAAGCGAAGATAACTACGGATCCGCCATAACTGGTTATTCTTCATCCAGTATTTTTGTTTCTTAACTTCTATCACTATGGCAACTAATTTCCTCACCTTCTCCTTCCTCATTCTTAAGCTGTAGTAGAACTCTGAAATCCTCAAAGGAAACAAATTTCCAATTTTATTTTTTGCAATTTACATTAAAAATTTGGTTTTATGTAAGTGGCTGAGACTATAAGTAGCTTATCGTTTTGCACGTGGATGTGTAGCTGCAAATGAGCTCGTTAGTAGCTGTGAAGAATCAAGTATAGTGAAAGGAGATAATGTGATGCACCACGGACGGCAGTTTACGGTTAGCGCTGTGCATGCTGACTGAATAATGGTACACAATAAGTTTTTTGAGAGGGCTGTTTCCCTCCTAGCGAGTAACGATAGCTAGTTGGTGTCAGCTCGATAGGTTGGACGGTAGAGCTCGTAAAGATGCATAATTGGGTTAAGCAGTCATGACAACAGCCGAAGGGAATCTCTGACAAAATGCTAAGCACAATGAAATTAGTACGAGTAAATCCGACCATGACTAGGGTCAATGTTATCTTCAAGAAAATGTTAGGAACAATTTGCTCAAGTTTAGTGACTTTTGGTATTTCTTGTTCACTCTACTGCACTGGACAAAGCGATTTAATATGACTTTAAGAACTTGTTTCATTCATTCAGGAGGTTAAAGGATTTGTGTTGTGGTTTGATGAAAATCTCTAGAGAAAAGTTTGGACCACAGTGACATCACAAGTGATAGTTCCGGCGTGGGAACATGCAATAGTGGTGGAAGTGGTTCCATTTACGATGCCACTCCTACTGATCCAGCGCTCATTCTGCCTGGCATGATGGTTGTTTGCGTAGAGAACTTCACGCCACAGTCTCCGAAGCACCTCAAACTGGCAGAGGGTGACATTATTGAAGGTAGTTGGGCATATGGCAGTGTGAGAGATCTGCAGGCACATTAAGAATTTGAAAGTGTAATGTTATTGTGAAATTTTCTGTAGTTACTGGATCAACGGATACAGGACTGTTGGAGGGTTCATTAAGAGGGCAAATGGGCCTATTTCCAGCCTCATGCGTCCAAGAAATCAGAATGAAAATGTATGAGAACAGAAACCATCTTGCCCCACCTTCGAGGGTGTCCGGTAAAGCCGGGAATGTGAAGCAATATGGCAATGCTCCAAAGATGAAGAAAATGTAATGCTACTGGTGACTACTACAAAAACTAGCAAATAGTTCACATTTGGTTTATTTGTAGATGGGGCGAGCCACACACTGTGATTCTTCATCGTGGCCAAAAGGGTTTTGGTTTTGTTCTACGTGGTGCCAAATCGGATTCCCCTTTGATGGAGTTACCTCCGTCAGACAGATTCCCTTCCTTGCAATATTTAGATGATGTTGATGAAGGTGGCGTGGCAGACAGAGCAGGGCTAAGGAAGGGCGACTTTCTTCTTGCTGTGAGTAGCAAACATGTTTTACAGTAAGGGGAAGTTCATAGCGTAAAAACGTAATATATTGTGCAGATAAATGGGCTGGATGTCTCACAGTCTTCCCATGAGACAGTGGTGGATTTGATCCGAAAATCAGGCGATTTGGTTTCTATGACTGTTGTGGGGCTCTCGCTCGTCTCCAGCATCGTGGAGGAGAATTCCAAGCCGGGCTCTCCGTCATCACTGACTTGTGACCAGAGCTCAGGTGGAACTCCGAAAACCCAGTACCACTTTGCTACATTACCTCGCAAATACTCTGGTTCGTGTTACTGGATTTAAATAAACCAAGCTTATTTGTACCGTTATCATAATTTCTTGTACTCAAAGGCTCCAGCGGCCCAAATGTACCTTCGCCGCCTCGACGAGATCCAGCAACTAGTCTGAGCGTCGGCAGGACAAGGGCCAAGTCTATGGTCGCAGCGTTGGCTGATCTAGGTAATAATTGAACTAGTTATGGAATAGTAATTTCAGTTTTGCAGCGTATGTAGACTTCCAAAATATACAGAACATCATTATTGCCAGATGGATGATATGTCAATAAATATGTTTTGTCAGGAGTACTGAATCCCGGCAACATCGAAGCAGGAGTTGGAACCAAATCCAATTCGGTTGACTCTATTGCTGGGAAGCCACCATTGCCGCCAAATTCCACCAGTAATGGAAATGCCTCGATGCAGCCTAAGACAGCTTCCATTCGGGCTCGTCCAACTTCAAGCCGAATCACTGCTTCAGAGATTCATGAAATTTTTGCAGTAAAATCCCATGGTGCTAGTGATGACGAATCGAGGACATGTCCTCCATCTCCGCTTCCATCCTCTGGTCGCCCGAAAATTTACGCAAGTGTTTCAGAAATGAAACGATCTAAGGTAACGCTACAATCTATAGAGTATTGATCCTGTGTTCGACAAAGAGGAAACGCAAAACAATACTTTTCGTGTGTATTTGTTTTTATTCCAGTCGGTTCTAAAAGCTCAAGAACTGTTAAAACTTCACAAAGAGTTTCACAGCACTCCAGACCTCCAGGGCTTCTTACTGCAACATAAATTTGATCAAGAGCCTGCTACTTGTGAAGAAGGAGAGGACAACAAGACCAAGTCACTGAGTCAAGACAATTTGAATAAACTGAATGCCAGCTCCCGTCACTCTTGGGCATGCATCTCATCTGCAGTTCAGGGTGTGTTGGATAGAAATTATGAGAATTCTTGGAAGAGCATTGAGAAGGTAGCTGCATCTAAAAAGAAGAGCAAACGTAAAGATAGTACCACAGAAAGAGGCGACGAAAGTGATGCTTCCACGGCAAGTGGGTCCGTTTCTGATGTTTCTGAAAAAGATGCCCCGAAATCATCGGCAAAGCAGCCAGTTTTAAATGAATCAGAGTACAGAACAATTAAACCATTGAGACCAGTTCAGTCAAAAACACTGCCACGCCGAGCGAGCACAGGCTGCAGTCTGGGACCCACAGAACAACAGACCATCATCAACCTGGTACCTCCTGGTCAAGTAATACGGGTAGATGTTTCAAAGTCCAAGGAGTATGCCACCTTGGACGTTGCAACCACAGGGCGCCGAGAAGGTGGAAGCGTGATGTCAAGTTTTAAACCGAATGACAGTGCGAAGCTATATGAATCCCCACATGACCTCAAATCCATCGGTTACCGTGAACAAGGAAGTGAAAATAATTCCAACACGCTTAAGAAAATTCGCTCCCAGAGTCTCCCACCGTCTAAACAGAGACCAGGAGGTGGTGGAGTTGACTACGCCCAGCCTGATAATGCTAGTAAGGACGTCATGCCAGACTTAATAAATGGCAGTAGCCGGCAAGACGACTCAGACGCTCAGACCCCCACAAATGCCAGTATTAGAAGCAGTGATTCGGGTTCCTCTACATCTCAGGGAACACTTGAAGCTGATTCTGAGGATAGGAAGTTGAACTCAGATAACGTGTCAGAACCCCAGAGGGCATTACAGGAAGCAAAGGAGAAGCTGAAACCAGTGCTGAAGGTTACTTCAGGCTCTGGTGAAGCCACCAAAATTCGAATCGAAGTTAAGCAATCACCGAGATTACAGCGGAAGGCCGAGAAGACGGTCACGTTTCAGCCGGAGCCACCGGCCCAGTCTCATGGTTCTAACGTCGGTCAGATGCCTCATAGCATGAGCGTAGACGAAATCCAGAAAATCAAGTCCAGTATGAAGAGTTCAAAATCCTTTCCCAATGACCTGGGACAGGAAGACGGAGATGGAAACTCCTCCAGTGGAGTAAGCTCAGATGGTGGCCAAGAGAATTCACAACAGCAGCAGCATCAAAATGGGGCAAAATACGTAACTTGTCTCCCAGTCAACCCAGATTCTGATAGTTCGGAAGACTCGAGCGACAAGACCTGGATTCTTAAAGACGATAACGCGCCCGATGACGAGACAAAAGATCGAGGCGAAAACGAGAAAAGGCAAGTGGAGAACGACTCAAGGCGCACAAATGGTCAGCAGCGGACGCTTCATTCCAATGACCTCAATACTTCACATGCAAACAGAGTAACTACCAATAATTCCAGTCATGCTGTGTCATACCACAGTGCGGACAAATTTTCAAAGCAAGTCCATCAGCAGTCATTCCCACACCACAGTGTTCCAGACAATAGTTCAAATAATAACAGCAGCATCCTGGCCTATGGCACTATAAGCCGGTCCCAGCAGCAAGCTGGAAGACATCCCTCTGGCGGCGCGTTGACCAAGAACGCGGTCTCCCTAGTCAAGCTCCCTCCCCCACTTGAAATTGAAAGCGAAACAGACGATGGCAAGAGCCCGAAAGAGACCCCTGTGCAAAAGAAAAGCACTCCTAGTTCAAATCCGCAAATGTACCACACGCTTCAGCCCCAGCGCTCTCGGCCTTTGGTAATAGATCAGCATCAGCATTACATAAGCCGACAAATGGCAGCAGCTGCTCACAGTCAATCGCAGGGACAGCCTCGACAAGCCGAGAAAAGTATCGAAGAGAGTCTCAAGTTGATTCAAATGCATGTGCAAGCGCTCAAGGTAATCGGTTTCTTGGATGTTTAAGACCTGCAAATAAAAACAAATGGTTTAATGGTAGTTTTTACTTGCAGCAGGACTTCCCGAATATACCTAGTGTTGTACCGCCTCCGCCAGAGTTCGGATTACGGAATCAGACTCCAATTTTAGCTCCGCCACCGGAGTTCTCTGATGCTCGGGATACTCACGAATCTGCTACTCGATTTAATCAAGGACATAATCAAGGGGATCAGAATACGCAATCCGGAGGAGGCCATCCACAACAGAAGCCCTTCAACCGACAGTCACCCATGTATCGGTCAATTAGTCACGCACACTCAAGTAATTCTTCCTTGTACAGTGGTTATCCGACAATGACCCGACAGCAGTACAATCAGCAGTACCATCACCAGATGATGCAGCAGCATCAGCAGCAGCTGCAATACCAGCAAGCACAACAACAGCACCACGCAGTGCCTCAGCAGCAGGCGCAACCACAGCAGCAGTATGTTTCCGCCAATATGCCACTGTACCAAACGTTAGGTCGTCACCAGACCTATTCCTCGAGTGGCAACCAAGGTGTTATAAACGCTGCGAACTATGGCCACTATGGCACCCTTCAGCCTCAGAAAACATCACAGCAAGCAAGTCCTGGACAAAGCTCAGGAGTCTTCCAAGGGCATCATCATCCAAAATGTTACTATTACCAGCAAACTCCGTCAGGGGCCACAGGGTCATCTGGTTCTTCAACGTCGAATCCGGGTGGCAAGTATATTCCTGAGAAGCTACACCCTGTTCACCGTTATACACCTGGTAAGCAGTGCAACGAAAACTTCTTGACACTTACAGTTTGTTTTTAGTATGAAAGAAAATAAAATCTATCATGAAGCTTGTCTTAAAAATTTCCAGATTTGGTAGACAACGGACCGCGGATCGTGGGAACTATCCCCAAAAAACCCTCACTGCAGGACCACTATGAAGTACCTCATGCTCATCAGCAGCAACAGCAGCAGCAATCAGCAAGCAGAGTCCGGCGAGAATTCCGTAACAAAAGTTTGCCCGACTGGACAGTGGGGGACGCATGTGATTGGCTGGACAGCTTGTTCATGCCGGAGTACAAAGTAATATTTCAACAGCGAGGAATCGATGGCAAGAAGTTATTGCGAATGGACAATGCAACTCTGTTGGAATTAGGAATTAAAAAGTTAGGCCATCGAATGAATATTGAAAAGTCGCTGAAGAGGTACTTTCCTGGAACCAAGTGAAAGTCCCACCTGAATACTAATTTCTTTCTGGCTCCACTTCTTCGTTGTTGCTCTCGTAGAATTAGATAACTTCCTTGTCCTAGTGTTCTGGTCCATCGAAAGTAGCCAGCAGATAGGAACCTGCAATCTTTACGGTGTCATTGAGTATTATTTCCTTAGGCACAATAATATTGCAGTGGTCAGCTCAATTAAAACTGTTTCAACAGTAAGTTATTCTTTAGTAATCTGGCCGTACTGCCTGTAGGTAAGTTTGATGTACACAGTAGATTTGAGCCATTAAATTTTCTACCGTCTTTGTTAATATGACCGTTATTGTTGCATGAAATAAAAAATGCTGACTCGATACATTTCTAGAAGTTCGTTTAAAAAATATTGCTCGCGTCGTATAAATATCTATGTCAGTCTAAAGTCTAATAATTGCCAAAAACACTCATCACGTGTAAATAATAAGAATATCCAGTTTGTGCGATTTTTTGGGGTAAATATTGTAGGCTGTAATTATTATGATTCTGTCTTGAGAATAAGTTTAAGAGAAAGAGACGCAGCAAGGAAGCCCAGAAGACGAGGAACATTTGTTATTATTATTATTATTTAAGTATGCAGATGTAAACGTTCGGCCTACCATGGCTCGTCAACTATGTTCACCATCTTCTTCCTTCAATCCTCGTCAGTATTCGTATTAGTCCTTGTCAC
>JAQFYD010002230.1:0-10159 GCA_034694225.1 Bourletiella hortensis
AATGTACATTAGGGCACCATCTACCCCACTGAAAACAGAAAAGTTTCAGGATATCACAAAAGAATCCGAGCTTGGAGAAGAATAAATAATCCAATTTTATCAGCATGCTAGAAATACAATGGATCTTCACTCTCAATTAAAAAACATATCGCAGTCATACAAGATCAGCACAAATACAAATGCTTAGGATTTGGGAAGTGACGACAACCGAACTACAGGAGCCTCATCAGCTTTAGATGTCTTGGACTTGTCACCTTTATTCCAAGGCTGCTCCGTAGCGGATGCGAAAATTGCGTAAAATAAGGAGTTGAAAATGTAAATTCCGGCCGAGAGGTAGAAGACCATTTTCCATTTCTCGACGGATGGCTAAAATAATTTAACGCCTCATGAGACACTCATAATTTTACAAGGTATATAAAGGTACTACAACAAAATTAAAAGCTGTAGCTAACCGCTCCGTCAATAAGTAGTCCAGCTACGTATGGTGCTGCAAAACCGCAAAAATTTGCGAAAGTATTTGTAATTCCCATGAGGACGCCTGCATGATTAGGTGCAATTTCTGCATGGTTGGCAATAAAACCACCATATACCGCTCCGTTGATACCCACTCCGGCAGTGATCAAAGAGACAGTTAGCATTCTGTCACATCCTGAGAAGGCTGCTCCAATTAGTGCGGCAGCTGGGCCAAGTTGTGCTACCAGGCATCAATAATTAAATTGCTTAAAATTTTTCCCTCATTCTCTTTTTTAAGTTTAGACTAGCATGGAATGTAGTATGTGTGTGAGAATTTTTTAAAGACTTACAAATAAGCTGAAAAGCTTTTCTGATTACCACCGTAGGGAAAACTCGCTTGGCGATCAGTAAGTCTCCTATGCTCGTGGACGCTAATGACAGTATCCACATTAGGATGTACGGTGTGGCGGAAACCCAACTATTCTGTTAGAGATTCTCTAACACGCGTAAGAAATAGTCCCAATAACCCAATTTTAGATCATTTCAGTCTTACCTGCTTGATATCAAAGTGAAGAATAGTCTTCATATACGTTGGCATAAGTGTCAATACTGTATACAAGCCCCAGGCATGTCCAGCATGCGCAACTTGTATAGCCCAGGCAGGAGCAGACGTCACAATTCCCTTCCACGGAGTTGGTATTTTTTCTTCCTACGTTTTTAGAGTCACTTGAGGTAATGTCTTGGAGTTCTTAGAGTTGCTCATAGCAACCACTACAGCTATGCATACTTACATCCGCTTGTTTCTTCGTTCCTAACGACCTCCGAAGGTAATTTAGTTCTGCAATAGAAATTCGAGGGTGCTCTTCCGGAGATTCGTACATAAATAGGCACCAAAACACAAACCAAATCAGTGTGATGGCACCAAAGACATAAAATACGGATGGCCAGCCCCCCAAGAATTTAGCGTCAATAAGGTATCCGCTAATAATTAATGCTCCAGCCGTGCCGAATTGTGCACCTAGTATCCCACAAAAAAACACATGGCAAATCATCCCTTTGAACCTAGCACATATGTTAATGTATTTTTCTGGTAGATTTATTTTTACCAGCATATACAATGGCAGTCATGACACCCTTCTCCTCTGCCGGCGCCCATTTTGCCAGAATCCCGTGCATGGATGGAAACATCACTCCCTGTGAGTATACAAAAAGCCATGAATTCAACCATTCACTTTTATCGGGAGGGGGGAGGGAAGGCTCACCTGGCCCAAGCCTTGAATGACACGGACGGTAACCAAAAGATTTCTGTGAATCCTAGCAGCTACTGGAGCTAAAAGGGCAAAGATGGCCGTAACTAAGATTCCCGCTCCATACGGCCATTTCCCTCCGTATTTGGTTGACACGACTCCTCCGATGAGCTGTGTAGCTACGTATCCCCAGAAGAAAGAGCCTAAAATGAAGCCCTGCTCTGCGGCAGTCCATTCAAACTCTCCTTCTCTTACCTTTGTCGCCTCATGTGTTGCGTTACCAACTGGTTCTGGTACCAAATATAATATAAAAAAATGAATTATACTGATTTTGGTAACATTGTGGTATGTCAAAGTTCGAACCATGAAGTCCAGGGCATGTGGGAGTCACTTCATTGACAGTAGCATTATCTTGAGTTGACAACTGCTGAGCTGCAAGCTGATCCAAAGGAACTGTCATGGCTACTATGGCTATGGACAGATTTATACGGATTGCATATGCAAGTGCCGTTCCGAAAAATCCTAAAATCGCCAATGTATGCCTGGTCCCCCATCCTGTGTACAAATCAGCAGAAGCTAGAAAACCCTGATTCTAAAAGGAAATGCTATAAGGAAATGCAGTATTAGTTACTTGTACCTTTAGGCTTGCTACCGCCCATAGCTCCCTCCGCTCCTCTGTCCGCACCTTCCGAATACAAGACACTGCCCTCCCCTATTGTATTATTATCTTCCATTATTATTAATACTCCAAACAGAAGCCGCACACATTTATAAAATAATTGTCAGCCCGCAAATTGCAAAAATGTTTGCAACACTTTTCGCGTCTCTACTAAGTCCGAAAGAGAACAGATATTACCATTGCTCCATCAAGAACTAAACTATTGGCATTGCCAATTGCGATTAGTATCTTCATTAGATATTTTGTTATAAGTTGTGGTACTTCAAGGACATTCCTGAGATTGTTCCACCCCTTTTGAGGGATATTATCACGCAATGTTCATGTCAACTTTGACGAAAATAAAAGAAAACCACTGAAACCCTGATTGGTGTATCTTTATTAACTAACCACATCCCAGACTCGTCGTTTTCTATTAATCAAGTAAATAAGGCAGATGATTGTCCTATTAATACAGTCGAGGACCTCGCCAATACTGAATATCCTGAGCTGGTAATAATTTTGTTTAGACACGACATAGGCAAATAGCAACTTAGTTGATTAAATGGTACTCATATTACTGGAGCGGTATTATAATCAAGAGCAATAACATCTTCTTACTCTAGTGCAAGTGTAATCCTTACTTGTTGACAACGAAAGAAGCACACATTGCTGCCTTTGTCATGTATTCCAAAGATCATACTGGATGACCCTGTCATTCTAACATAGCCTGATTTGCGAAGATGACCAAGTTATCGCAGTACATGCAATTATCAGCCTACTGCCACAAGACGGAACATTTATCAAACATGAAGTAACACATGAGACCGTAAGTAATTCTCTCCTAAATAGCTAGCAATTGATAAGAACTAAAATTGTTATAGAAACGGATAAGCGCTGCGTTGAGGCAAGCGTTGATAGCCACCGCGAACCAGCTATTAAAAGGTCAAATACCGTAGTACTAACCCTCTCAAGTTATTCTGCGCCGACTTAACTTGAATTTAAGTGCACACACTGCTCCAAAGAACGGGAAACGGTAAGTCAAGCGCTTTTTCCCCTGTCGTAGCTTTCAGTACTGTACTGAAACCGAGGGAGATGAACAAGAGCTCTACAGACCTGTAAGCGATCCGACTTGCGAATGGAATATGGGTTTTTTTATTATGCTTACCGTCACTCAAATTGCCGATAATTAGCTACATGACAAGATTTTCCATTAAAATGTAGTAATTATCCTATCGGCCATTCGTCTATTCGTACACGCTCTAACGGTTAACGCAGAGGGATCACAAGTGCTGTTAAATATAGTTTCTACAGATAAGTAGAATCTACGTGACATGCATAATCCATAGCATTGGAGGGATCCAAGAAATTAAATAACCGTGCATGCCAAAACTTTCCAAATACGAATCGGTTAGATCTGCAGTAAAATCTGTGTTTGATAAAAACATCTTCAGTACCGTTACACGGGAATGATAATTTCCAAGACCTGCAGGTCTATTAGTTTAGTATCTCTAGGAACTAAAAAACAAAATAGAAGCAACCAAGCTGTTGCTGTGTATTGAAGACGAACATCATCACAACTAATTTTTTAAATTTAATTTGTAGCTTTTATCTTAAATGCAAGGGACGCATTTTCCTATGGAGCCTCGCTGGCTCTCAGGAAATTCATATTTCACTGAAAAATTTCAGAATTGTTACTGCAGTTAACAAAGTCATGTAACCAAATTTGCGCTATTCGCCGACACCAGTTACGGTGAGATTAAAAGCTTTAATGATGTTACGTGCATAGCTGCGCATTAGCAAAACGTTCCATGTTAGTAACAAGTACATTTTTGTCAACATTAACCACATGGTGACCTTGAGAAGATCCAGCTTCCATTCAGTAATAATTGCTATTTAATTACACCTGAAATTCCAACTCGTCCAAGCAGTTGTTATTGGTCATTTAACTTTATACTTTAAAAGATATCTCAAATCTGTAGTATTCCCTTATCCGCAATAGAGCTGGCCTATCATTTCTTACACATGAACTTCAGAATAGAAAACTCATGGTCATCATGAGTTTACTGTCCTTGCATAACAAGCAGTAGCCCTGCCGAGATACAACGGAGCTTTGGTCTACAACACTGTCTTTGACATAGTCAACAAATTTCTACATTCATTCCCTGCATGTGTACCGTTCAGTCTGTCCATAATAATAAACCACTGTAAAGAAAAAACGTGGTCGCTTGCATTAACTGCCGGCTCGAGTTTATAGCCATCGGCATGAGGCTCTTGTAAAAATGCACTGTTTAATTCTAACTGTGCCTTTTTTGTGGGACACAGGGAACTGAAATCAATCGCATAGCTTTTAAGAGTACATAACATGGGCAAGCAACAATCCTTTATCGTCAGTGTGCACAGAAGTAGAAAAAAGCTTGTCTAGGACAATGGTATGGCTATATATTGTAATTACTTGATATACTGTCCCGGTGGCTATGAGAACTAGATTGAAGCAACTTGTATAGTAGAAGACCTTAGTAGTGGCACTCTGTATGTCGCAGTGTGTTTTAAGATGCCTTCAGCAAAGCAAGAATATTCAGACAACAATGACTTGAGGAAGTAAAAGGACTGAGCGGGTGCGTAATAAGTTGAGTTTGCTACTGTGACGGTACATCTCTTTCAATTCTTGGTCCTTTAGCATCCGAACGGACAGTTTCATCAGTTCCTTTCGTCGCGGACGGACTGAGAGGGTAAGAATATTTTAAATTCCTCCATTTAACGTTTCTTAATAATTGTGCTGATAAAGACATCTGTGATCTACATGCTTATGAAAGGCCGCCGAGTTGATCGCCAGCTGACGACAGTACCAGTACAGAAGACATACATAGTGTAAAGAAACCTGTTTGGAAGCACTAATGTTGTAATCACAGTAGAGGAGCTGAAAGAAGCTGGAGCTTGAGCAAAAGATCCAACTAACTAAGACGTTGGCTGTGAAGTGAGTGGTTAGCTAGATTGTTTCCAGCCATTAGTTTCACAAGATGAATGGAAATCCGGAGGAAGTGAAGAAACCCACAGGTTTGTGGATGCCGTGCGTAGCTGCAAATATCTATTTCCAGAAGTAGCTATGGTGGAGGAAGTTGTAGTAAGAACTTGTGGGATATATCAATCTTAATTTAGTGTGACTCACTCACATATGCAAATTATTAATGACTTCAGGATGGGGTGCCCGACATACTCTGGCTATTCTGGGTTTCTGGGCCTTTGGTATCTCCTATGCCATGAGATTCAACCTGTCTCTGGCCATAGTTGCTATGGTTAAACGTCATGACGGCAGTCAGTCCAGCAGTAGCACTTCCTCAAGCAAACCTGTCATTGAAAGCTGCTCCGAACTCAAGGAAGCTAATGTTTACCTTGTGGGGAATGACACGAGCCCAGTATCCACAACAACTGGAGAATTTGAATGGACTGAGGCAGAACAAGGCTTCATTTTAGGGTCCTTTTTCTTTGGATATGTCTTGACACAAATGCCAGGTGGAATCCTGTCTGCAAAATTTGGAGGGAAATGGCCACTAGGACTGGGGCTATTTATCACAGCAGTCTTTGCCCTAATTACTCCAATAGCAGCAAGGACTCACACTTACTTTCTCGTCCTTGTTCGGGTCATCCAAGGACTTGGAGAGGTGAGATACAAGAGATTTTGCAAGCATTCTTATAAATACTGTACTCAGGCTCATTTTGCATTGATTTTTGGTCCAGGGTTTGACGACACCTGCCATGCATGCCATTCTAGCACAATGGGCGCCACCTAACGAGCGAAGTGTCCTCGGTAGCATCGTTTATGCAGGTAATTCGTAAATTGTGACTAATTGTCAGAAAATATTAACACATTCCTTTGGATAGCAACAAATAAACGTAATTGATGATTTTTATGTTCAGGAGCTCAGTTTGGAACTGCAGCGACAATGATTATAGGTGGCTATCTGATCCATGGGAACGTTCTTGGCGGCTGGCCATCAGTTTTCTACTTCTTCGGAACGGTCTCATTGCTTTGGTTCGTCCTGTGGACATTCTTCATGTATGATACTCCAGCATCACATCCCAGAATATCGGCTGAAGAACTAGCATACATCGAAACCTCCATTGGAAACAAGTCAAGATCCAAGATTCCAACTCCATGGCGACAGATTTTCACATCACGTGCTGTATGGGCGATAGTCATTGGTCACTCTGGACATGTTTGGGGACTGTACACGCTCTTAACACTGCTCCCCACTTACCTTAGGACCGTTCTTCATTTTGATATCAAGCAGGTAGGCTTTGGAACTTTTGAGATTTGTGAATACGCAAGTAAACGTTTGTTTGTCTAATGTGAGGCGGTGTACCTGTGATGATTTTTTTGCAGAATGGGTGGCTATCGGCGTTCCCGTATATCATCATGTGGATCGTTTCAATATTTTCTACTCAATTAGCTGATTTCCTCGTGACTAAGAAAATCATGAGGATCGTTTGGGTGCGGAAGATCTGTCACACCATATGTAAGCATCAGCTGTCGAGTTAAATACTTTATGCCCTAATTTTAGAAAAAACTTGTCATTCTAGAAATAGTAATGAACTACTTCTTTGTTGTTCTGTATAGCCCAAGTAGGGCCAGCAGCCGCACTCATTGGAGCCGCGTACTCCGGATGTGATCGCATTGCGGCTATGGCTTTATTGACCACTGCTGTTGGAATTAATGGCATTGTATACGGTGGATATGTGGTTAACCACGTAGACATCTCACCAAACCATGCTGGCGTACTGATGGGAATTACGAATACAGTGGCTAATTTATGTGGATTTGCAGCTCCATACGTGGCGGGACTACTTATCAATCAAAATGTTAGTTGATATGAATGACATGTTTGGTACATCATCGAAATAATTCTGATTTTCTCTTTTATAGCCAACAATCGAACGGTGGAGATACGTGTTCTTCTTATCTGCAACTATTTATTGTGCCGCTGCCTTGATCTTCGCGATCTTTGCTTCTGGAACTCAGCAGCCATGGAATGATTTGAGCGATTCTGAAGATAATCCTCCCCCCATGAAAACGAGAAAAATGGATTCTCAGGCTGTACTAACTGAGAACTAGCGATTTCGGCTGTGCCCTCCGATAATCTCAGAATTCCGTTGAACACATTTTCGCTTAAAGATTTCATAACAAATTTGACATACTTTGGAATTTTCTTGGGAAATAAATACGAATTTTATTGAAGTTTGAGCAGAAAGTACAGAACATGTGGATTTTCTAGGATTTGTTAATATCCACCGCTGACTCCGTTGCTTCTAGATTGGCTCTGGAAATTGTTGTTGATGCCATTAGAGCTGGAGCGGGACTGGTCTTGGTAACCACCAGCGTTGGCGCCATTGCTGCGGGATTGGCTTTGGTAGTTGTTGCTGATGCCATTAGAGCCGGAGCGGGACTGGTCTTGGTAACCACCAGCGTTGGCGCCATTGCTGCGGGATTGGCTTTGGTAGTTGTTGCTGATGCCATTAGAGCCGGAGCGGGACTGGTCTTGGTAACCACCATTGTTGAATCCGTTGCTGTTAGATTGGCTTTGGTAATTGTTGCTGACGCCATTAGAGCTGGAACGGGACTGCGACTGGTCTTGGTAACCACCATTGTTTACGCCGTTGTTGTTAGAGCTAGAGCTGGACTGGTCTTGGTATCCACCGGCATTAAAGTTATTGGCACGGCTGCCAATGGAAATAGTGTCATCTTCGGGTCCACTTACACTACCTCCGCTGATTTGGTTAATAGCTTCAGCTGGGATTTGGGCTGGTGAAGGAAGCTGCAGGGGTGCAGTTTGCAGGGTAAATTGGACGGGATTCACTACATGAATTGGACTAGGTGCGGACTTGAGAATGGTTGTTGTGGGGAATACAAGTGGGGCAAGTTTAAAGTAGGTGACTGGAGCCGGTGCGAAGTGGTAAGTCAACGGAGCATGGTAGGTTAACAAGGGGGCGCTGTATGATTGGAAGATCCCAGCGGAGCAAATGCCAAAAACAGATGCCAGGAAAGCAACAAGAACTACCTGAGAGTTCATCTTTGTTTCCTAAACCAATAAACACAAAATATTTCACGATTTTAAAGAAACTTTTCAAGTTTTTTTAATCGAAAATGTGAATTTCTGAAAACGCAGTCATTTGTTTCTTACCTTTGACTTTAAGCCTTTGAAATAGATAGTGGTATGTGATCAAAACTAGAGGCTGAGGAAGACTGTGATAATTCGAGATGGTGGCAACGATTTTATAGGATGACACCACAAGCCATGATGACGATGACTCTTGATCTGTGTGGAAGTGAGAGTAGTACACTAATTTTTCTCTAAGTTTGTACTGTAATGTGTGTGCATGCATCGCCCATCGGCATTGGCCCTATTTTTCCAAACTTTTATGAATTTTAGTTAATCGAAATGTGTTTTTATGCAAAACCAAGATTCCCACAGTGATATTTGCATTGAATGCCAACCTTCACCCCTAGGACCTGTCACGTACATCATAAAGATCCTGGCTCTTACAATCATGACTTGTTGCTATACGTCTGTAACTTGACTATTAAGCCGCACAAAAGCTGTCATTTTATTACAATAATTGTCTACTCACAATTATCCCTGTAAATCATCTACCTCACCATGTTCTTTACATGTGGTTATTACACTTTATCATTATTATTATTGGGGTTTCATTATGCCATAAGAGCTGAGTAGATTCATGTAATTTTATTATACTGCTTGTATCTATCTGACAACATCACCTTTATGCGTGCGTCTGTGCGTAGAGTGTTAAATTGGAAAGAGGATATCCCACAAGGGGATGTTGTTTTTCTGTTGTTGTTGATGTAATGAATACGTGTCATTCAATCATGGACTTGAGAATAATTAGCAGTAAAGAAGTGAACGAACAACTTTTACTGAACCATAATATTCATAAAACATATTGTACTCGGACGGAGAGCCACCTACAAATTACCTGCGGCTGAAGAAGACATAGTAAATATGGAATACTGATGATCATTTATGCTTCAGTACGCATTCACTTTACGCTTCTCACCTCTGAGGCCTTTTGTGCTGCCGCAAAATTTTACACAGGCTCTTCTCGATTCAAGGTTGTTGTAGCCCCAATTGATGATTGCATTCGATGAATAATAACAGTGTTAACAGTTCGGAAACACTTGTTTCAATTCAACTATCATTATGATAAGAGCCCGCAGAGACGCAAACTCCTATTAGAGATGAGGAGTACTCCTTAGCGAAAGGAAGAAAAGCATGTGCCCAGTGGGACCTCGTGTAGGCACATGTCAAATTTGTTTTAGATGCATGTAAAGCCAGTCGTTGCATTCGAGACTGCAAACAATGAGAAGGCTTCTATAATCATCAAACAACTAAACTTTTATTACAAAATCTCAATCATCAATGAATAAAATCTACTTCAGCAGAGCTGTTTTGAACTGTGTAACTTTATGTCGGCAGTACGAGTCTGCTCGGCAGAGAAGTTGTGGACAATAAATAAAAATAAAAACGAAGATGTCATCTACGCCGGACATACAAAATTCAGGGTGAAGCTCTTCAGACCTTCTGGCAAGTGTGCACGAGTGTGATCGTATTCATTATTGATGCGGTCCAGCTGTTGCTACGACTCATGTTGTCACCCGCTTAACTGATGCCGATCGTGCAGACGTAGCCCTTAAGGTCCGATCTGCATCTGCACATGTAGTAACCATCATTGTATGTCTCCCCTTGGGGACACGTTCCTGAAATAGAAATGAGCAGAAGTGGAAAGA
>JAQFYD010002231.1:0-10158 GCA_034694225.1 Bourletiella hortensis
GATTCGAGTTGACTCTAATAAGCGCCCCGGCGTTTAATAGAGGCCCGGCGCTTATTATTTAGAACTCAATGTGACTCAGGCGCTTATTGGAGGCCGGCGTTTAATGGAGGCTTATTAGAGGAAATACGGTAAGTCAGTAGAATATAAAGGAAGAGGCGAGAGAAGGATTCGGAGCCTTATACATTATGCGATTTTATATTAGAAACAGAGCAGAACCCAGCAGCTGTGTAGCACATTCCATTTCTGAAGCTTTGGAATTATTATTGTACTATAGTCTCAAGCTAACGTGGGAATTCAAGAGCCGTGAAATTGGCAGAGGCCATAAATTTTATGCTACACCACCGCGGCTAAAGTACGAGCCAAAGCCCTTTGAACTGCCTGCCATATGCACGTGTTTTAATAGCGAGGGGGTGGGATAGAAGATAAGGAATAAGAGAAAGAGCTGCTGGATCGTATTTAAGAGGAGGATATAATGAAGATGACTTAATTTTTGTGACATTTTCCAGATCTTGAGTGGTAGTGGTGATAGCACATGTGCGTTATGGGATGTGGAGTCTGGATCGAGATTACAAAGCTTCCATGGACATTGCGGTGACGTCATGTCGATCGACTTGGCTCCTCAAGAAAATGGAAATACCTTCGTATCCGCTGTAAGTTGGTCTTCCCGAATAATTGAAAATCAATTCCGTCTACGCGACTTGTCACTATTATATCACTGTCACCGTGATAGTCACATGCCGCAACAGTCGTATAGTCGTGACAATTACCACATCAATGTGTCCCCAAAATCCGTATTCTCCGTAGCATATGCATTACCATGGCTTGCATTATGAGAACTATTAATAGCCGTCCCTCTTACACAACGTGAATAAAAAATTTGTGCGGAAAGCCGTTAAAGGCAATAAGCTATGAAACTAGCAATTATAACGCTGATTAAGATCATTCCCGGAGTGCTCAATGCTTACTATTGGACACGCAATATTGCACTGTCCTTATTGCACGTAAAGCATGTAAGGTGACGGTGACAGTAAAGTTTATGATTGTGTGTACTTTAGGCCAACAAAAAACTAATGACTTTACCTCATGACCTTTTAATAGGGCTGCGATAAGAAAGCGTTGATCTGGGACATGCGAACGGGCCAGTGTGTACAAACATTTGATGGTCACGATAGTGATATCAATACGGTCAAATTTCATCCAAGTGGAGATGCAATAGCAACGGGATCTGACGATTCCTCGGTAAGACTCTAATTCTACCATTTACTCGCTTGTTGAACAAAGTTGACGTTAGCACTACTACCAGCAGTTACACTGTTTGCTTTTAGCTTTAACATTGACAACAATTGTGATGAAAGCAAAGCAAACCAAATTGTTTTGCTTTTTATAAGAATCTTCTTCTTCTCGCTCGTGTGAGAAGTTGGCTATGTTGGTTTATATGTGCGAGATGAATCTGTGTGTTTCTTGTCTTAATGGATCAAATGCCTAAGTGCTATGTGTTCTGTCTGTGTGCGGAGGAGGAAAGAAAGAAAGTGGGAAAGTAATAACAGTCATGTAGTCTCGTATCGTATACCATTGTGGTGGTTCTACTACTGCTACCGAAAGCTATTCCGTGCAGTCTACATTGTGAAATCGTCGTAGGTTCTATAGCTCTAGCATTATTATTATATTGTTCAGATTGAAGAAAACTCAAGGCTATGAGGCAACAGCAGGACGCTTTCCCTGCTTTGTTTGTCTTCTTCTTCCCATCATCGCCCTATACTGGATAATGAGAGTTGTTTTGGGCCATTTTGACATATTCAGAAAATGTGCGGTAGAATATCCCTCATCTACGACGGAAGCTGTACAATGTCTGTCTATATTATAGCACTACCACATCTTTTTGCTCCTTTACTTTAATAAAAATAAAAATAATGACGATGAGGAAAAGAAGGAAGAGGAAGAGATCTTTCTGAGGATAAATGTAAGTGCATTAGAAATGAAATTTGTGGGGGGCATATAGTAGGAAGGAGTCGTACGAAATGTGAGACGATGGTAGAGAGAACTGTTTGCACAGATGATAGTAGTACTAGAAGAAAGACGCGGAGGGAAGGAAGATAGCTAGAATAGGAAGGAGAGGAGAAGAAGAAATGGAAGAAGAAAAGAAAGATTCTTCTCATGTGCGTTATTGGAAAGGAGACAAAGAGGTGACGACGAGGAAATGGTCTGTGAGAGAGAGAGAGAGAGAAAGGGAGAAATCGATTAGTCGTCAACTAAATTTCGTCTCCCATTATTTCCCATCCAGTCGTGAAAATGTCCCAGAACTTTGCTCTCAATGTCTCCCTCTCTGTCTTTGCCTCCATCTCTCCCTCCGTATCCGTATCTATCTACCCTCTTGACCCTGAAATTAGCAAAGATACTCGGGAGAGATAGCGGATAGGAAGAAAGAGAGAAAGATTTCTTGGTTTTGCAAACACATTGTACAATGTACAAGATTCATGGAGAGAATACACACACACACGGGCTGTTTGCAGGTCATGTCGGAGACACGTTTATTTACGCTAATCGTTTCCAATAAAAACAATGAGTCTGGTTCTTGATTCGCTTAATGTTGTAGTAATGACTGTCTCTCGCCGTCCTTGCTAGATCTGTAAGACACATCTATTACATGTACGATATAATGTATGAGTGAAGCTGCTTGTTTTTGTCGGTCTTGTTCTTGTTGTAATCTGGCTCTATATTTTATAGCCATATAGCTAGCTAACTGCATGGTTATAAAAAGTCTACTAATAGCAATGCCTTTTGTCTTTGATCCCACCACTACTATAGTGTCGATTGTACGACTTGAGGGCCGACCGTGAAATAGCCGTTTACTCAAAAGAATCGATAATCTTCGGAGTGAACTCTGTAGACTTCTCACATAGTGGTCGACTTTTGTTGGCTGGCTATAGTGACTACACTGTGAACGTATGGGATAGTCTTAAATGTCATCGGATATCAATACTCTATGGACACGACAACAGGGTCTCAAGTCTCAAAGTCTCACCAGACGGCACGGCTTTTTGTACGGCCAGTTGGGATTCCACGCTCAGAGTAAGTGTCCATCAATGTATACCTATGATAATGGACCCAAAATTTTCCCCTATGGGACCACTCCAAGACATGAATTCATATGGCAGTTTGTTGCCGTTTAACAAAACTAATGAAATTTCCTTCCGTCTCTTTTCAGGTGTGGGCGTAAAGGACTCATAAATATTACTATGATGTTACATTTTAGATAGTCAAAATTCAGTTCAAAGGGAAGCTACTATTATATAACACTGTGTCTATACAATACATTATTAGTCATGACAGGATAGAAATCTCCATGTTTATTGCTATACTATCGCATACATAATGAAATACACATGTCAACTTGCCAATCATCAAGACGTTATACAGAAGAAGAAGGAATACGAATGAATAATGATGACAAGAGAAAGCATCATCCTGAAGAGGAATGAAGGAACATACCTCCGCCGCCATCATCATAAATGGAGAAAAAGTGAAAGGAAAAATCTAAGTCATAGTAATAATACATAATAAAAAATAATACTTCTACTACTAATAATAAATAAATAAATCATATATTATAATAATAAATAATAAATTACTTAAGGGTTCCAAGTCAATCCTTAAGTAAGCCCAGTGGGAACATTTTTCTAAAACAATATTATATTAACTCTAATTGTTATGTATACAGATACTATATAATGATGTACCGTGTCAAGTACAGAAAAAATGATGAACTGATGTCTATTATTATTATTATGAATTAATTTATTATTATTATATAAAATAACACAAAAAAACACGTTGACACTACTGCATAACATAAGGTTATAAAAATAATAACTATTACCCTATGCTGACATTGAGTCAGCATCAACAACAATGTTACACCCTGTACCACAACATGCAATTATACATATAATACTTACTGCAAGACATGAATAAAAAATATTTATAGAAAACTTAAATAGTGTGACGATAAATAACGAAAATTTAAGTTACACAAACATGACAGCCACATGTATATGACGACATACAATTATTATTACACTGTAAGTATTATTGTTATTATAGTGAAAGCACAGCCATATTGCGTTAAAGGAACGGTACACACAAATATATACATACAAACAAACACTACAAAAATATAATTTCCTCCATCTGCCAATTATTTATGTCAAAGGTAAGTATGAGGATGGATCATATGATGAAGAATGTCAATGAAATGTAACAGATTCAGATAAAATATGAATAATTATTAATAATACTTCTATCCAGAATGTACTAACTACACAATTCTCATGAATGATGATAATATATCTGTAATAATAGGGGAAAGTTAAGTAAATTAATATTACTAATAATAAAGAAATAAATACTTGAGCAACAACAATATACATGTGAGTTTAAAGCTGGAGTGATGGAAATCTATTATTATCATTATTATTAATTACAATTATTATTAGCCCCTACAATTAAGCATGCGGTTGTTCAGTGGCGTCGGAACGGTTATCAGGTCACAGGGGACAACATTTTGTAAAGAGTGCAAAATTGGCCAGTACAAGGGCCCATTTTTTTAGCTTTGAGGGCCGCGTACTAAACGTAATGTAAAAATTGGGCGTAATCCTGGAAATGGCTCCTCGAGAAATGCAAACTATGAGCAAAAGCCGCCAAATTTGGCCACTTTTTGGCAACTTTGGAGCATTCTGCCACATTTCCAAAATTATCCACAGGGGACACTTACACAACTTGTCCCCTTATCCACGCGTTTTACTGCAGGGTACATGTACCCCTTGTCCCCCGGCCGTTCCGACGCCACTGCGGTTGTTGTAGTTCAGGGGTATGAAAAAAAGTAACAACTATAATTAGCTGTGTCATCAATACTTTGGAGGAGAATATTATAATAATACATGTTAATGTTATTATTATTACAGTAGGAGAAATTTGAAATATTCAGATGTTTCCAGTAATAAATTTCCATATAATAATAATCCTCAAAAGAATTTATGTACGCATTTTAGTAACGGTTAGACTTAAGTGTATTATTATTGTTTAGCAGAAAAGCTATAGTACACTTGCATACTATGTATGATCATCTTGGCTACTTAGTTACCAACAATTAGTTACACATTGTTGTTACTGTTAATGTCAAAATTCGAGGTTTAATTTGCTTTCTTTTGGTTGGTGAAAGTGCGTTGATGGGCGAAAGTGCATATTGCTGTAATCAGGTTATGTTGTTACGACGGGTTAGAGCTACTGGCTTTCTTCGAAATCACATTTATGCCTACGAGGACACTTGCTAATATGAAATGTTTGGCTCCAAGACTTGATGATCAAATGAAGGATCAAGCTTGATGCTACATGACAGGTTCATAAGCTTGACCGTTAGTTGACATTAAATGCCATGGTCATTAATGTGATTTCCATATATTAAGCCACGTTCAATCTTGTCGTCCTTAGTTGACTCGGACGGGTGGATGAGTTCGAAGGAAATATATGAGTTGGTCTTGAAGCTCTGCTGGATAGATGATAAAATTTTGATGTCTTTAGGCTGAAATTTTTGTATAAGGAAAAAAATATATAAGATTTTTGTCCATGTAGAAAGATAGTATGAGAATATGATGATGATATGATCGTAGTCGCGTATTAGATTCAGATTGCAGTATACAGCATGCATAAGATGAGAAAAAAACCAGAGATGTTATTTGATGTATGTTTGTTTGTGAGCGTGGATGCTTAGTAGTTACGTGATGCATGATGAGATGAATAATAAGAATGTGGGAAAATATATTATTAAGACACGTATGATGGATAAGGATGATGATGAAGATACGTGGTGTACAAAGAAAAATTTATAAACACCCTTAACACCTGCCCCCGCCGTCAGCGGGTACTACAATTGTTAGCAAGTTGTTATGGATGTAATTATTATTACTTATTAGTCGAACGTGTATATTACTATACAGTTGAGTTACAGTCAAGAAGAAAATACCATGTGTATCAGTAGTTAATTGTGCAGTAAGCAAGCATAAAAAACAGTCCACGTGAGAAGAGAGGTTATGCATGTTGTTGTGATTATGACAAAAAGAAAACTTCTTACATTCTGTCTTAAAAATAATTTTGCATAACGTACATACACAAACTACAGTCGCACATGGAGGAAGTGTATAAAAAAATGCTGTTGTGCGTTAGATATGTAATACAGTTGATTCATTAAATGATGATGATATGCAACACCATGTAATACACTGAGTACATGATGCTGTCATACAAACACATATGCATTACTGAGCTCTGATTTTTTGGTCATTTGTTTTGTAAATTTATTATTTGTTACGTTATGATATGAGGAGGCGGAGAACGAGATATGCAAAAAATAAATAATTTTGTCACTTATTACCCTTGGTTTTTTGTAGTGAACATCACACCGTTTTTGGATTGCTAGTAGGAACTTTTGCTGAGCTGGCTCGTAGCCATTGAGATTTTATTTACAGTGAGAAAATAAGAAGTTAGAGTTATCTGTACAAAAGTGTGGTAAAATTTACCCAAGTTTAGTAGTCAAGCATGCGGGCCTGTATGAGAATAGGCTGGAATAGCTATAATTATTGTAATCTCTTCGTTCTACAACTGAATCAAAGCTGGCCATAAATTATCAATCCGAAAATCAATGCCCGGAGAAGGTGATATTTAAGGTTTGATGTTAACCACGGCTGATCCAATGATATCTGTCAGCTCGTCGGAGGTGAAAGTAACGACGATGCGCTGACTTCCGATGACCTTTGGCACGAATTGAAGCTCATAATGGAATTCTTCCAAGGCTGGGATATCCCTGATATTTTTTTAAAAATAGCCTCACATTATCTTCCGTCTTCCATACGAAATTATTCATACTCTTAGCTACATATATATGTGAGACTTACTTCTGTGGAATGGATCTGACACGCACAAGGCCAGGACCTTCGTAGTTGATGGCACACTTTGTCAGAATCTTATCCAACGGATTCTCAAAACTCATTTTCACTGTCGCTGGCTGGCTTACTTTCAACTCGGGATTTACCTACGACGAATGAAAAAATACAGTCGTTAGTAGCCTTTCTTGCATGCGAAGGGATATTTATCGGTGCAAAGAAGATTAGCTTGGAAAGTATGAAACATAATGCTCTTACATCAAGCTTCAGACATGGTTTGATTATCTGGAAATCATCCTCTGCGATCCACGATTGTGTCGTCTCATCCACAGCACATATAACAGATGCCTTCATAATGCCATATTCTACCAATCGCTTCATGTAATCATCTGGGGTAACGCTCAGCTTCAACTCTTCCTCTAGAAATTCGAACAGAATTTAAAGCAGCGTTAAAATATAGGGAATACGCGTTGCATTTCCACCACAGACTTACTTGATGAGGGTCTCAAAGTAAACTTCCCACTTGCCGCCTTGATTTCAGTTGCTGTCAAGCCAGTATAATACATACTATATACTGTAATAGACGTCTGGACCGTTCGCGTCTCCTTTGCTTGATTCTAAAAAACATAAGACGAACATCCAGAATACCCCGAAGACTTGAACAGATTAGCAATTTACAACAAAGTTGACGTCAATGAATACATAATGTAACGATAGGCTAATTCTAGAATAGGACACATAAGAAAGATGCAATTTGTGGAAAAATTGCTATAAAAGAGGCACCTCAATTTTCACAACGAGCGAAAATGAGTCTCCAACAGGAATTTTGTCTAGGTCCAACAGCTCAAATTTCACGTCACTTGGTTCCTGTTTTCCAAGACGTCCATAGAATGAGGCAATTTCCGGCTTGCCTGTGATGGCGTTGTATAGGGCGAGCCGCTCAGCCCGAGAGCCTATAAAGCAATAAAAAATAGTCTACTCATTACTTTGTTTACCTTTGAAAGGAGAAGGCTCACCATCCCAGATTTATAGAAGCGTCTCAATTTTAATTTTGTATCTTCACTACTACTACTACACAGGAAACATCAACCCACGAAGAAAGAGCATCCTCAATCAGCTGGATGAACTACTAGCCTACTTCAGTTGTTTGCAACTTCCTTTTACCTAACTTTATGCTCACAGTGTTTTCCCTGCATTCACTTCTTCGCTTTACCACACAAAGATCTGGCTAAAAGTTGGGTGAACAGGTTCCTTATTTGTGGAAAAACTTGCCATGAGATTGACTTTACTAAAGGTTATATTGTTAGACCATTAAACACCCAAAAGTTGTAATAACTATTAGAGGCCTCGTAGATTTCACATAGCTATATTGCTGCAATAATACTGTATGTACTTTAAGTGAACGAAGAAGATGAGCACCGTTTGTTCATGGAAGGCGTCCATGCATCCCACTGAATTACGTCTAATTACAGCCATGCTTCAAAGTCTAGTGTTACAAAAGCCAAGCATTAATTGGACAGCGTGTAATTTAGGGAAAGAGGAAAATCTGGACTACACACTCCTCTCTCTCTTTCATTTTCTCCGAAGCTCTTCCTAGAATTCCTCTCCACATACTTAACGTCGCTAGAAACTACTAGTATTCCAGCCCGCTTATTAATTTACGTTCGATAAGCTGCTTCTGTACCATAGCTAGCTACTCATTCCCCTATCTCTCGCACATCCTTATAAAATGTATTCAACGTAGATCCAAAATTCAGGGTTGTAACTGCCGGTGTAATAGTTCTATTGAATATGGGCGTAATCCTGGGTAGAAAGTTTTTCATAAAAAGGTACATGCCATATGTTCCCAGACAGATCAGATCCTCTTACCTTCCCGGCCTTTATAATCTTCAAGCACATCCATACGGTCACTGTCTCCAGTTGGATCAAACTTATTTGGCATCTTGGTCAGAATCATACGTCCAATCCTGTGAAATTAATCGTAAATACTTTCAATAGGGCTTATAATACTCGAAGAATTAAGTGTCCATGGAATGACCCAAAGTTCACCGGGGACAGTTGTCATTATGATGACGATAAACTCAATATAATTTGTTAACTGGCACGGTGTTATCCTACAAGGCTAACCACACATCCGCTCCTACTTAATTAGTGGCTACTATAGGAACTTCACGATTTTTTTATGAATCCAGCAAAAGAAAGCGCTGCTATTGGCGTAGGATATAAGCAAAAGAAGAAAAGAAAGGGTCTGCCATAAATTCAGCTGAAATTGGAGCTGCTTCGTGTAAACTTTTGTTCACTGGTTGAGCTCATGGTGAAGAGAAAGCCGAAGAGAGGGAAAGAGAGGAAAAAGCCAGGAGAAATTAAGAGCCCCCAAATGAGGAGTCATTGCGGAAATAATCAATGTTGAGCTTTCGTCCAAACAGCTCTCCCGTCCCTACTTTCAGGCTATTAGCCGTGCGAACAAAGAGAAGCCTGGAAAAAGAAACGGCGATTAATTAGACAGTATTAGTGAGAATAGTACGGGAAAGCAGGAGTCAAATCAGAAAATATACGAGCCATCCTTATCGCCTTTAACCATATGAGGCTACATTCGCTTCTAACCCATGCCCATGTTTGGTACGACATGCATACATATCGTGCTCGGTTTTGTTCGTATTAGCTGGGCTAGCATCACATTCGAAACAGATACTTAAACCTGTGCATACTAGATACTATTTGTTGGTGGAGGTTAGAAAATCTAAGACTTGGATTTATCCCAAACAAAGTGCATTAAAGATGATTTACGAGAATTTGTCAGCATTCATCCGACGCCATCCTCTCCTCGCTTCGCGATCCTCTTTCCAATGCACCAAATCTGCATTCACTTCAGCCAGAACGAAAGGTACGTCATAGGATAGGCCAATCTGTCCTTTACGGACAGCTTCTAAGGATGCTGGACCACACTGGAACACTCCTGCAAATGCGGAGAAAAGGATTATAGTAGGATTAGTGTTGTAGGTCATCATAATGACAGCTCTTGACTCTGTCGAGAAGGAGTGTGCAATCTGATCAATTAATCCTCATATGCCTCTTCTGAAGTAGCGGGCGATGTCTACTGCTGGCAGTTTACTGCCTGCAGTGGTCACTTTCCAGCCCTTTTAGGCACACAACAGTTAGTTACATATCACAAACAAAAAAAGACTAACCTTCACTGGTTTCCTGTGGAGTGGAATCAATAGCC
>JAQFYD010002232.1:0-10157 GCA_034694225.1 Bourletiella hortensis
TTTTTTTTTGTTTTTGGTTTTGAAATTTTTAGAGGAGGGAGAGTACCTGTCAGTGAATAGTGCAGCAACAGCGGGAATAATTCTAGGAGTCATCGTCCCATTAATTCTTATAGTCTACATTGCCTACCGTTGCTACAGAAATAGAAAACATGCACATGAAGTGAATCCCGAAGACGTGAAACCGTAATAAAAATATACCACTATTACATTACAATTTTTTATATAATCCAAGTAGATTCTATAGCTAATGGGATGATGATGATGGTGTATTTCAGAACTGTGAGAAATATTGAAATGACAAAGCAATTCCTAGCGACGGAAAAAAGCACTGAACCCAAAGGATCACCGACCTCAATGAAAGAAACCTCAGCTTAACATTTAGTTTATTCCATTATTTTCTTCATACATAGCTACAGTCCATGCCCTGATAGTACGTAGATCACCGTAAAATTAGCCATTACTTTAGTGCCATCGAGAAGTTGTTGAACGTGTTCAAAGAGTGCGAAGGAGAATCCTTACATTTGAGCTTCAGTTATTTGCCAGTGACATTTAACGGTGTCGCACCCATCGTAGATAGTGTATACTTGAGTGTACACAGTTGATCAAGCTTAGTACCATATCACTGTTTACGTAATTTGGTCTGTGAGAGATAAAATAGTGCTTTTTAACGGCCGTACAAACAATAACCATTATCATTTAAGTAAATATACCGATGACATAAGACCAGGATTAGCTTTCGGAATTCCACAGTAACTTATTTATTCATAAGCATAATTTTAACTCATTTGTACATAGCAGTTATATGGATCATGTTAAGAATGAATATGAAATAAAATATAGAATACATGGCGAACTGTTGACTTGACAAAGGATCAAACGGACGCTGTGTACTTCTACAAACTTAACTCCAACCTCATTTTGTGTATTTCTCTGCGGTTAGATGGTGTATGGTTCGTCCCCTCAAATGAGTAGACTAACCCAAGTGTAGCAAGGAAGGTTTGCCGGTACTTTTCTCCTCTTGGGCTAACATAAACATCACAAAATCACAGAAGCATAGTACATGGTACTCATGTTGGTAAACTTCAAAAATATTTTCTACCTCTCATATCAGCATTGGTGATGAGCATCATAACGATGTCGGAGCTGATTTCGCCAGTGAGCTAAGACTTATTACCTCGATACAAAATTACTCTGTTAGGCGAAGGACCCTCAAATAATGGACCGTCCACGTGCGCGCAAAATTTTGCGTTAGCAAAATACAATACTCTCGCCGACTGTGCTTTCGCCTTTCTGGCAATAAACTACCCCTACTGTGGGTTAGTTTGGCCATAGAACAAACCTTAAATAAATCTCCCAGGACTAAGAGTAAGTGTGGGCGAGAAAGTTGTTTGACTTAGTTGTCCTCTCTCCCTTTTTTTCTCTTTCTCTCAAGTGACCATCGATCATAAAATTACATGGGTCCCCTGCTCTCTGATCCTCCATAGATCTCCTCTGTGTAGACTGATGGACTCAGCACATATTTCCTCGCTGCATACGTACCTACTCATATGTGCTCATACTCCCGTGGTATCAGAGCAATCTCCCTCTCTCAAACAATTATGTGGGTTAAGTACGTGGTCCTTTTCACCAGTGTCCGGACATAAATCGTTTTGATACACAGAGGCAGTCCCACCTAAAATACCAAGGGAGATTGCGGGAGGAGTGGAAGACGACAAGAAGA
This sequence comes from Bourletiella hortensis, assembly GCA_034694225.1. Classification (NCBI taxonomy): domain Eukaryota; kingdom Metazoa; phylum Arthropoda; class Collembola; order Symphypleona; family Bourletiellidae; genus Bourletiella; species Bourletiella hortensis. Next base: position 1,721 of record JAQFYD010002232.1, read on the forward strand.
TTGCCTTTTCCCGTACAGTGGTGGTCATTTGATGTCGAGTGGAAAATATGTACACACGCAGTACAGGATGAGATGGGTGGAAGGACGAAATAAAAAGAAATAACATGTACATAGGGTTGGGAAAAGAAAAAAGACAAAAGCTTGGGCTAATTACATCTTTTGTGTAGCGTCCTCCTTGGAGACAAGCCGCAAACCTCTTGAATTCCTATGAGATGATGATGGTAATGACGATCGCTCGCTCGTTTCCAGTACCAGCGTCAGTGATACTAATAACCTGGCCATGCTAGACCCTCAATTACCACAGAAATTCATGTGCCAACCTCAGGACAAAATTACTGCCTGTCCCAGTCACAATAAGAACAAAGGTATTTCAGTGTGCAGGTTCATCCCAAACTCTGATTTATCTTTACTGCCATAAAAAAAACTAAATTAGAAATTATTGTAACAGTTATATATATATGCATGCGAGAAGGCAAATGTCCTATTGACAAGGCCAAGAACAAACTGAAAAGGCCCTCTAAGGTGCGGATGTCTTTGTATTCCGCATGGATGATAATGTCAAAACAAATTCCGGAGATAAGAAAAGTGTGTGTGCCCGTGTTAAAATTGTTGTCATCAGTTACAGAAGAAGGAAGGTGGAGGAGCAGAAGGTATCTCATGATCATCATGATAGGGAAAGGTACATTTCATCACGGTCGGGAAACAATACTGCGTCCTCAGCTAGTGTTTGTTAACAATGGAGGAGACATTTTCTCAGTAGTTATGATGATAAGGAGAGGCACAGACAGAGTCACTGATAGAATAAAAAATGGGAAATGAGGGGCGACAAGATTTAAGGAGGAGGAGAAGAAGAAAAAAACGAGTAAAAAATGATGATCATGACGGGGGACAAAAAAGTGAAAGATTCCAGAAGCGTGCTTTTGTCTGTCGTCTTGTCTCTTGAAAAGGAATTTACATTGTTTTTCTCACTTGAAACAACACTAAATAGACGCAATCATGTTTTTTTCCGACTCCCTAAAGTCCTTATGTAATGATATGTAAGATTGCCCATTTGTCTCTCGGATCGTCTACACACACGCTTTATGACAAGTGCGTGTATGCGTAAGGACGACGACGACGACTAGGGGACCCTTTATAATACTGTCAGCCGGTAGGCAGGAGACAAGAGAACTGCTTGCTATCTCTTAGAAAATCGCTTGTAATCGAGCAGGTTGCTTCAGAGCTTTATAATGTGTGTGTGGTTCAAGATGAAGAGGCTGGACCGGCCTGTATGTACGTGAGTATCCTTTTCACAATAAACTTTTTGTCGTACGCAGTCTTTTATACACACTTACACGAGCAGGTTCTTATCAAGCATGCCATATGCAGCGAGCTGTACTGATCCATTTTCGGCTGTCAGTAGGAATTTGGCCAGAAACTTCATGGATCGACTGTGCTTTCTCAATTAAAGGCCATTATTTCGATAGGATTTTCTTGTTGCGTGTTCAAATTTCGCAATTTTCGGTGGTAAAGTTACGGCATTTGGTCATTAAGACAGGATAATTATTTCCAGTATCCCAACACTTTTCACAAGAATCATGACACCGACAATTATGTGGCATTATTTTGAAGTTTGGGGACAAAATGCGATAGCTTCTTTAATGATAATCACAGACTCTGCATGTGCGTTTTTGTGGTTCGAAAACAATCTCTGACAAGAGGAGAAAGGGAGAGAGACGCTCAGGCGACCGTCAGACCGACGGCGGAACGACAAAAGACAACAAGGAAGGATACACTCCTTCAGTGTTTTTCACTTGCTTTGTCCTTCCCTACTGTTTAGCTACTTGACGACAGGTGCTCAATGAAACGAATTTTTTCATAACCCCTCCGGAGATTCTGTGACTTTCAGTTTTTCTTCTTGTGCGAACCAGTTGATCTTTTATTTTTCCTTCATCTTGTCGCAATAGATTTTCTCATTTGTTCTCCCCATTTCCTCGCACCATTACCGTCATCATCATCATCATCATCATCATAGAAGTAACCTCTGGACATTATTATTTTAGCCAAAATCACATCTACTGGCTCTCAAAATATTCGCCAAGCAGAAGAAACTTATCTTCAGTACAAATGTATTTGTCTTTTTGCTTTAGAACATCCATGCAATAGCTATGGCTACTTTTGCTACAGTTCAGCACAATGTCCCCTGCCCTGTGTACAGGCTCATAGTATTTGACATATGGCACCAAGTCTCGACAGCAATCATGATCACTTGGAGGGCAATTACTTCCAAGTGATATCACACCGGAAAACTTTATTGTGCTAGTTGAGAAAAAACCTCCGGATTCAGCTCGTCGTATACAGCTACAGACCTCAATGCGTTCTTAACAGAAAAAACGAGCAGACTGTTTTTTTTCGCAATAAATCATTCAAAACTTTTTTTAAAAAGTGTACAGAAACTGTAATGGAGACGAGGAGAAGGAGGAGGACAATGATGTCATGTAATAGGAAGTTAGAATGGAAGTATTAGTTCACCAAGCAGTCCTCCTCTTTGCCGGGGCATGTGTAAACTTTACACCCGTCAGAATCCATGTCGTTCATCCATCTAGAAATGAATAGTTGGTTTGAAGAAAGGCATAGACGACAGAGAGATCATGTGTTAAGAGAACGGAGAGGCATCACTGTCGTTCTACTGCTTGTAGAAATATCGCGGATAATGTTGCGACTAATGAACTGTGCAGATTTTGGATTTTCGTCTTATCCATCTCTCATTCTTTCCTTCACCCTCCATGTCTCACTCACCCACAAACACACACATACTCTCTCTCTATTTCTCGGATTTTACAGACGTGTAAGGATTGACAAGGGATATGTAGAAGAAGAAGGGGAATCTTGCACTTCTGTTTGTACGTCATAATGGATTTTACATTCTAATGGTTCTTGCATCCTTCTCATCTTCGTCATCTTCGTCCTCATGATCATCATCATCATTTTGTTCCTAAACCCTATGACCAACATAGCGGAAAGTAGCGTTGTAATGCTCCAATGTCAATCTCCAGCCACAGGGCTGATCAGCCCTCTCACATGGCACCCAGTTGAACTTGTTAAATTTGCATTAATTCACAGCCCAACGTAATTAGGTTGGATTTGGCAGTTTTAACCATCAATCAAATCATAATGTATGTAATGCACTTGAAAAGGAAAGGGGATGCAGTTGCTCTTACATCCCAGCACCAGAGTTGAAGTTTTTTTCCAAAGGATCAAAAAGTATTGGCTTTCGCCCACACACCTACAACATAGAAGCTTGCAGGGACTCATGAAGGACGGAGCAATAAGAAATGAATTGTTTTTCATAATTCCATAAATCAATGGCAGACGTATTTACCCGAAATTTATCAGGATGGAAAGATTGATAGAAATTATTGAGAATTTTATACACCGATAATGGTAATAATTATTATTATTATTATTTACTTATTATAATAGAACGTGACAGGATAATAAATGCAGTTGCTACAAATTAACACCTAGCGGTTAGGTAATAAAAACGCAGTTTTCACTCTTACGTACCTTAGGACTATTCATAAATCATGTAATAATACTAATGATAAGGATAATTATTATGCAACGTTACAAACCAGCCTGATTACTCGGATGCATGATCTCATATCATTTTTCTCCGAGTTGATCATAATCTAAGGGCGTCATACAGATTCTTCATGTCAATAATAATACTAATACTATAATAGCAATAATAATAATAATGATAATTTACTCATAAATCACAGCAGGGTAAAACAATAAATTAAACGCTCCTATAGTAGTAACTTCTTGATCAAGTTGCATAGCTAATACACTCACTTTTCATACACCTTGACCATCATCTCATCATGTAAAGTGCCGTCGTCAATATGGGGATAAATAATTAGAAAACAGGGGAAAACAACTCTTAAAACTGTACAGGTAATAATAAGGATAAGGGCGTCTGCATGTGTTGTTCCCTTATAGTACAAACTCCGTGTGACAGTCGTCGCTCATCTCCGCTTATTAACAATAGTAACAATAATAATATCGCTTGCATATATTTCTAATAGTTATATGTTTATATTGAGTTATATCGCTAAAAAGTTTAAATAATTAATCATCATACAAAAATTAACATATTTTCTACAAGCGGAAGTCTATATTTGCTGAATTTTGCGCCTCCTGGCCGACCAGTCGTCTGTCTCCGACTCTTATTTATAAAGGGATGAACTGTCGGCTGTTGTTGTTAAAAACAATGTTTCATTTGTTCACTGGCTGTTCACCACCGTGCGCTAATTATAGTAATAATGATAGTCCTAATAACAATTATTATTCATCATGACTTTCACCTACTGAATCTATATGTCAGCTCCGGAAATTTTTTTCTAGAAATGCCTTCATCTTCAAATTATGTCCCTTGCAAAATATTTTATTTCCATTATTATTTGCAACAAGTTGAAAAATGTGGAGAATTTTTTATGGTTAAACAAAGGCGAAGGAAAGGACTACCTCTGTGATGTGTTTTCTCTTATACGCACTTTCTTCTACATGAAAAGTAAATAGATTCTAGTGTTCCCCCGGAGTCAAAATGTCTATTAGCCTCAGGCGCTTCAAGTTATGCAATTTACATGCTTTTTTTATTAAACACTGCCAGATATACAAGCAATGGCCATTTATAGTTATGTGCTTTTTCTCACTGCCTTTTGATGAATATTTTTTTTTCATAATAAAATCAGTAATAATAATACATGAAATGAAGAGCTAAAATTTTGAACGTGCGCGCCCGTCAAGCTGACCGCGCGTTAAATATAATAGTAGCATAATAGTTTTAAATTTTTTTCTACGTATTATTGCAAAGATGTAATTTATATCAGTCTATGAATTTTGACTCATTTTTCTGTGTGTACATGTAATAATAATAATAATAATAATAATAATAATAATAATAATAATAATAATATAATTTATTTTATACGTCATAATTTTCTTCAGCTGCAAAAAAATCTTCATATCTCCTATGTAGTGTCTTAACTACATTATTATTTAATGATAATAATAAAATAATATTAATTAAATAGGCGTTGTGTCGTAGCCACAACCTATTGAATAATGTTAATTGTTACTTAGCGTGATATACACATTATTATTCCTATTAAGATATATCATACAATATAGTGGCGTAATGATTGATTGTTCTTACTAATATTATAACTTGGAGATTACAATAAGATCCTTATTGTAACAATAATAATAATCAGTAGAATTCATCGCAAATAATAAAAGTAATAATAATAATAATGGTGAGATTCAGAATATAATCACTGCCTGAGCGGTGCCATATTAATTAATAATAGTAATAATTATAGTATTTACGTCTCCACACAGTTCCATATTATTTTTTGTAGAACCAATGCTTTCCACTATAGGAAATTTTCTCCAGCATTTATATATTATTAAATAATGGTGGTAGTGCTGATGGTTAAGTCTTTCTGAGGGATTTCTTTTAAGCATGAAATGAACAAAGAATGCTTTCATTCCAGCCCATCATAACGTGGAAGGGACTTTCCATTATAGTGAAAGTGGTGGTGGTTCCTTACACCAGCGACTGCTTAATGAGCCTGAACGAAGGGCTGTTGATGCGACGACTACACTTGAGCGACGCGTAAGATCTTTCCATCCACTTGAATAAGTTCACCTCTTTTTCTTCTTCTTCTGGGTGGCAACATCTTACGCTATTTGAACGGGCACTGTAACCACAAAATGGGGAGAAAGTTTGAATAAAGTAATTGTTATAATGAGAAATGACTACATATGTAGCTAGCTAGCTCTAAGATTGATGACAGATAAACTTACCGGAGGTAGTTGGAGATTAGTGGAAGTGACGACAGCAGCAGCAGCATTGGTGGCGGACTGAAGAGCAGAGGGCGCTGATCCCCAATTAAAAAAGTATGGATTAAATAGAAGGGACTGTTTTGTAAATTCCGGGCTGGACTGATTTGAAATGTCTGAACCGGGTAGAAGAACCGGAGGAGCACCTGGATTGGTGCTGTTATTATTGAAGAAAAATGGATTGAAAATTGTTGGAGGTGGCTGTTGGGTTTGTGGTTGCTGTTGTTGTTGTTGTTGTGCTTGTTGCTGATGATGATGGTGATGATGTCCAGGGGATGATTTGATTTCTGGACTTGGAGACTGAGACACATCCGAGGTAGACAGAAGTTTCCGATGAAGATTTAAATTTGCTGAGTGGCGATCCCGTGAACGTTTCGATGGAAAGGCAGCATTACAGCCATCGACTGTACATTTGTGCATTAGCTGCTAATAATCACAAACATTTGCACAATTTTAGCAATTTTCGTACTACTTTCATCCTCCCAATAGACTTGAGCGGTAATGATAATCAAAATCAAAATAAATAAATAAGACAGAAATATATTCTTAACTAATGTGAACAGATGGATGCGGATAGAGAGAGAGAGAGAGAGAAAGAGGAGGGAACCAAAAATGAAAAAAAAAATAATATGGCAAGTACTATAGATAGCTACTGTAAATAATGGCTACTAACTAATAGTGATTCATCAATCCATACATAATAATAGTTATAGTTACAAGAGAGAAATAAGTTTTTACTGGGCTTTTACTTTAAGATGAACATTTTGGTAGTGTGTCTTGACACCGAAATGATTTTGGAATACTTTGCCACAGGCTATACAACGACGCGGATTTTCTCTATCAATTGGAATGTTGTCACCATCTATAAGCAATTGATTCAATTTGAACAAAAAAAATCAAGAACCAATTAATTACTTGATTACTTATGTATAGGTTCAATTTGATCTACAATAATTTCATTATTAAATACTATACGTAATACATATAGATGACAAAAAAAGACACACACTACCATGCAAGGCATTATCAATCAAGCCAGCAGCAGCTTCCAGTGCTTAAAATATATTGGCACGGACAAAAGTAATGGTTTTTTTGAAAGAATTCATATTATTAGAACATGTGGAAATTTTTTTACTGGGTGACATTCAGACAGTTAGTGGTAATGATAAATAATTAAGCCCAAGATCTACAATGAGAACATAATGTAAAAAAACAGGCTGAGAATTTCAACAAGACTGACAACAAACGAGTGCAAAACAACAACAATAACAACATCACCGAGAAAGTAAACGTTCGCATATGGCTGAAACAAAGTATTGTGCGGGGGACAGAGTAGGAATAAGTATAGAATAGCACTAGACAATCACTACGAGTGAGTTTGTAATAATAATAGGAGCAGTATACAGAGATGCATGAATTTAAAAAGTGTATGATTTGTAAGGCGCAAACAAAGTAACTAAATATATTTGAGAGTAACACACTGTGATGTAAGAGGCATGAAATGCGACTGCGATAGTTTCAGATTTAGACAGACGACAACAACAACTAAATACATTGTGAAAAGGAAGGAAAAAAATTGATAGATTTTAAGTAAAAATTATCGTCATTTACTTGAATTAGGACTAGAACCATTTGACCGCATCCCATTTTCTCCGTAATCATCATCATCGTCATCATCATCTTCATCAAAGTCTTCCTTCATTTGAGGCTCGTCCGTCGTATTACTACTTTTCCCGTCTCCCACACGATCTCCCCTTTTGTCCCGCAGAAGATTATTATTTTGTTTGTTATTAGAAGAGTCATTGTCTTGATCATTCTCCTCATTGAATATAGGCAGTTTACTAATCCTGCCTAAATGGTCTTGCATTAGCTCATCCTCGGAACCCGTTTTGCTCATGTTTACTTCTGTCCCGTCGTCATAGCAACAGAAATCATCCCCTGAGTAATCGTCCATGGTCACACTGGGTAGTCTCACAGGATTCTTCAACTTCCGCTTCCTTGCCCCGTCCTTCTTACTATCGACGATCTTGTTATTGTACTCCTCCTCCTCCTCATGATCCTCATCGTCATCATCTTCATAACAACTGCTATTGCTGTGATTACTCTGCTCTTTCATGGGTGTCGGAGGTTGAGTATTATTGAATGCTATTGGATTAAATATTATAGGGTGAATAGGTTGAGCTTGACATGTACGGCCATCATGTGGACTTATTTTACGTCTCAGATGAGGCGAATGAAGCTTCGGATTTGGATTTGCCGAGTGTCGATTGCGAGAACGGCGGGATGAGAACATCATATTACAACCTACTACTGTACATTTGTGCATTTCACGGAGATGAACCGCTGAGAAATGTATTTTGAGAGCTCCCTTGTCACAAAATGTTTTTAAGCAGACTGAACACTGGACTCGTCGTTTACCTGAATTGGTAGACAGGAAAAAAAAGAAAAAAAATAGAGATTAGTACAACTGATTGCCGATCTTCCGACTGTCAAAAGTTTATGAGCTGTAACGACGATGTTTAGGTAAGTAGGTGAAAGTTAAGACTGA
>JAQFYD010002233.1:0-10156 GCA_034694225.1 Bourletiella hortensis
ATGGATACTGCCACGTAAATGCATGTGAGCATGTCATCATTGATTTAAGTCTGTGGATGAAGAAGAAGAAGGATGGAGAAAGGAGCTGAATGAATGAACTGCATTATAGCTAAGGCCCCTTGATTGATTCCATGATTGACTCCATCTTGCCATCATAAATCTCCTCATGGTATAGTCTTGACAGCTGCTATTAGACTCGGCTCTGTTTTTTTATGAGCACGACAACCATTGGGTGGGCACAGGTCGTCCTGAACATGAGCAAGGTCGTCCGTGTTCTAAAAGTGTGAAAAAAGTTAATGTATTTATATATGGCTTGTGTACGATCGTGCTCTCTCCCGCTCCTGGTATTCCCAGCCGCCATTTATCTTCCTTCCTTTTACTCCTCCTCCTCCTCCTGGTCCTTTAAGAGTTTCGAGTCTAGAGCTACTGTATAGTTCTTCTAGACTTACAAACACGAAGTAAGTATCAGTAGATCCAAAGAAGGACAATGAGGCTGAGCCTTAAAGGAAGATAAACGGAGTGCTGGTTTGGAGACGTGTCTTGTACTACAAAGGGCTTAATAGCCTGAGCAGCGTAGTGGTAGTAATGGTGGCGAGAATTATTTATCACAAACAGATTTATAATTCCAAAGTCAGATGACAGCGTAAATTCTGTCTAATGTGGCTTTAGTCTAGAGATCCTGTTATTGCTGCAGTAGTCTTATCACGTGGTTCCTCATAGTGGGAAACATCGAGTAAAGAAATGGCAGCCCTTTTCGTCCTAAACGTCTTTTTGCGGATCCCATTTAATACAAATATGGATGGCTGGTGCATTCTGATGTGTTGTATAACCAGCCAAGGCCACAGAATTTGACCCAACCCCTCCTACTTTCTCTACTTTCACCAAGAAAATTTCCGCTGTCGGATAAGATAGCAATAATGGAACTCTGTTGTATGCTTTATTGTTTTTCCTAGAATCGGAAAGAAATGCATGACAAGAAACACCGTGTGGCTATTAATGGTAACTGCGAGGAAGAAACATAAAAGCCTCATCTGCTCTTTCCGAATGTAAAAAGCTCATGAAAATTGGCTCAGGATTTAAGACGAGAATCATCATGCGTGTACATATGTACAGTAATGTAAAAACAGCTGATATTTCTCTACTGTTTTCTCAGTTCTGCTCATAAAGAAGCTCTCCTTTTTCTCGTAATAATAATTATTGCAAGCCTAAATGCGAGAAACCATTATGATTTCTATCTTCCTTTCAGTTGCTACTTTCTCCCCGAAGGGACAATACTGAAGAGCATGAGAAGATCGCATTTTCCCCTATTCCACTACTCTGTCTCAGCAAGCCTATTTTCGTCTGTGATTATGTCATGCATTTGGCTGGTTGCGGGGGACAAAATAAAAGCAAGAGAGCTTTTAAACATGGCGTAAACAATATTTGGAGTAATAGAACGGAATCTTCTTTCTTGTTCTCCTGTCTTTGGACCACTTAAGTGTCGTTAACAGATGGACCATAATTCTTGCAAAGAGATGTATAAATAGCAGGAGGATAGTAGTGGAAATGAGTCTCCCCTTTCATATGTATGTTTTATTGCTCATGTTCAAAGAATGGCCCATCATAATCTGAGGAATGAAATGGTAGCGCGGTAGAAGGGAAAGAAAAAACGCAGAAAAACCTTTTCATCATCCGGTCTTCCCATTACATTTTTCTTTTCTTCTATTGTTCACTGCTGCTGTTGTTGTTGTTGCAAGCTGGCGTTATTGTATGGAAGAATAGGAGGGGAAAAATCATATAAATGCGCTGTTTTTAAACTAATTGGTTGCCTAAACTGGCGTCTTACAAAGAAGATTTTGCTATTTTCAGGTGTTGCCGTCAGTTCCAGCGTTTTCACTATAACAGCAATGAGCATCGACCGCTATCTGGCCATCCGACATCCAATGTCTCGTAAAATTATCAACAGACGAACAACTCGAAAGGTAAGTTTATTCAGTGCCTCAAGCTTCTTCTCCCACCTCCTGCCTTTGCTACAATATCAGATCTGTTTTCAGGCTGGCTGAAGGATTAATAAATAAATCCAGAGCAGCCCTTTGATATTACTATCATTATTGCATACACTCGGTTCACAAAGGTGGGCTACACATATAGCCTTAGGGTATCATCATAATGTGCATTTTAACCTTAATTACAATATTCCAGACCTATAGCACGAACTCAAACACTTTGTTCGTTGTTGTTGATGAATCGCTGTGGTGACTAGGAGCAATTTTTTAACACCTCACATCATAAACTGTAGACACAGCCATTATTAATGCTCTGACAGGGCTGATAAAAATACATTTTTCAAATGGAATACAACGGGAACGTAAGAGGCGTCAGATTTGTATTAATAATTCATCTCTATGTGAGTACAGTGATGAAGATAATAGTTGGGTGGGTAGATAGTCATGCGAGATTTTTTTCAAAAGAAGAGATGAAGGAGAAGCAGTAGTTTTTGTTGCAACAAAGGAAAAGCAAAAAAATCGGTCGGGGGAAACAATAAATATTGTATTTCTGGTGGCTTCACAAGGATTATAGATACTCTGCATGTATTTTTTTCATGAATGGATGTATCTGTTCAAATGGCAAGGAGATGACGTCAATACGAGTGTAATCTGGCAATGTAAACACATGTAACAGCTACGTGAGAGGAAAGTTACACGGCGAGACGGAATGGCTGCTGGTTGCAACGTGGTAGTGAGAACAGGATGGGACTGAAAACCGCAGTGAGTACTGGAGAAAGTTAGGAGTTAACACACAGGAGTGCATATACGAACATGGGAATGTAGTATCTGGATTTTACTGTAATTTACTGCAATCAGTGGAGTCCTACACAGGCGAGCTGTTTTTGGGGAGCTAAATATAAATACACTTTCTTTAATAGGATCCTTTTCACAATCCAAGATGAGCTTGTACCGCCACGCAGCATTAAATCCACCAACTCTCCGCTTTCACTATGAAAGTTTCCCCTGTTTTCAATGAAAAGAGAGCCATTTTGTTCTTGAAAGAACCCGCCGTAGTTCCCACATTGATTACCCTGAACTTGTTCACCCCTCACTGGTTCCGTTTTGCACGTTGTCTCACACCTTTAGATTATGCGCTTTCTCCGTGTGAAAGTCCAACGTTAAAATTAATTTCTTGTTTCCAGGTCATCCTGGTGCTATGGACCATTGCGTTGCTAATATTTGCTCCGATCCTGTACATCCGCAAGTTTGACGTGACTCGTATCGCTCTGCAGGATGAAAGTCATGATTTTCCTTACTGTGTTGAGGTGAGTGTAAATAAATCTCTTCTGCATTATAAGCTGCACTGAAGATGGCAAATCCCTCAAGTCCTTGAATCTCGAGTGAAGATCCCTCAGGTTTTCGGAATGAGAACAGATCATTTGATCATGGATTAGCCCACATGGATATAGGCAAACATAGCTAGTTCAGGAAGTTGGTCATGTCTGATCAAATAACGTAACGGTGAGGTTTTACCCGGAAACCAGAAATCAAATTGAATCAGCAGTTTCTTTAAATGGCCACGAGGATTATGTGGTGCGGTAACAGTGCCTGCGTGACAGTGGTAAGGAATTATATTGCATAATTGCAGGAGATCGTAACACGACTTACGCAGGCATTTATTGATAAAGTGGACTGACAGGAGTGTGGACTTGAAAATTATTTTTTCAGCGTCTGGCTTTTCTTTTGCTGAGAAAACGGAACAATTTCCAGTAATGTAACTTGAAGGATAGGAAGCTTTATGGAGTCTGACAGAGAACATTCGTTTCCCTAGACGACAGTAAGAATTTAGACAGTCTTTATTTCATCGTATGAGTGAGAAAGTAAGGACACGAAGAAAAACTGCTCGGGAAGGAGTGGAAGTGAAAGTCTCTTTTGATCGTATTACAACTTTTGTATAAGATGATTATTTTTCGGCTAAAAGCATAACATGATGCGGACAGCTCGTACGGAAAAGTAGAACTCGGTTTTTTTAGCTCTCTTACTTATTCACATTTGTAGTACAGGGTATTTGATCGTGTTCCACCAGGTTGAGTAGAAAGGCGTGAAGAAAGTACAAGGATTCAGTGGAGCGGAAAGGGATACAAGGGTGGTAGCAGCTATAAAGACTTTGAAATGGTTCTTATAACATTTATTTCTTCTATTTCTATTTCAGGCTTGGCCAAACAGCGTGTACCGTCGTACCTTTGGAATTTTTTGCTTCATAGTCGTTTACGCCATCCCAGGTTGTGTCGTCATCGTCGGTAAGAGTCAATCCTCCATCTTCTTTCTAACCTAAAGTGAATGAACATTCCTTTCATGAATAACAAGTTGGAAATTAGACTGGAAATGGGAATTCAGTATGTTTTTGTCTCCCAAACATTGTACCAATCAAGGCTGGAAATCTTATAGGTAGAAACTGATTGGGAGCAATTGGTAGGACAAAAGAGGGACAAATGAAATATTTTGTTGCTACTTCATCTGCAGGGCTGGTTCCATATGGAAAATTTACAAGGCGCATTTTATTCAGATATTAGTAAATGAAAAATTGAGAAATAGTATGGGACCAAATGGTCTAGAAATATCCTTTGACGCGAGAGCTGAGGAAAAGTAGGTCTATTATTCTTTTCTTATCAAAATGCGCATCAAGCACTTTCTTCTTCGTCGTAGTCTTCTTCTTCCTCGTGTCTTTTCCCTGAATTCTAGTCGCAGGTAACAGGATGGCGGTAGTGTTGATAACGATCTTATGAGATGAGTCGATCGGAACCAATACCTTGAAGTTGGAAACCCAAGGAGGCACTTTTACGCTCCAGTGAGCAAGTAGAACTTTCCCCAGATTTCCATTAGATTACGCAAATAAATGGATATGCCCAAAGGTGGGTTTGAGGCTTGAGAAACATAGAATTCCTATAGGTGTTGATGACTTGTGCGCCAAAAATTTTGGTAATTTCCGCACCCCCAATACTAACACAGACTCTGAATTTGTTTGATTTCACAAAGGGAAAGGCATGAGGTCTATATTTCTAGCAAAAGGTCGGGATTAGTCTGTCCCGACTTTGGGAAACTTTCCCGACGCTTTCCCGTCTCTTCCCAAGATATCACATTGCCATGTGTGACAAGAGAAAGTTCTCTGTCAAATGCTGAAAGTTAATGTCCGAAATATAAAACTCATTCCACCAATTATTTTCTCGCATTTATATATAACTCCATCCTGAACAGTCGCGTAGGAAAATACAGGTGTAGGGAACTCCTGCTGTGCAATTATTAAGAGCACTAAACTATTGTGAAAGAACGTCAGAGTCATTGAACTTGCTCATAATTGCTGTCATATTTCATTCTTTCTTTCTCGTCTTTCAGCATACTCGCTGATGGGACTACGTCTATGCTCTCGGCAGCTGCTACCGGAATATCAACTTACCCACGGTGCCTCAAGTTCCAACAGTCGTAATGACCTGGCACATTGTGATTCTGCAAATTCAGCATGGCAGGTAAGTGGCTGCGAGTTACTACTTCCTTATACACGTGGACAAGCAATAACAACCGTAGCAAATTATCCCAGAAGTCATGCAGCTACAAGGGAATAATGGTTATTTCCGCTTGTGTAGACATTATTCCTATTCTTCAGGGTCAACATTGCGACAGAATAGTTATGATTCGTTTCAGGGAGATGAGGTGCAGTAACACATGAACAGCCTGTAAATTGGACAGGAGCAGGAATTTACTCGTGTACGCATAGCTGCACAGGCGGTTGTCAGGCCATTTTCACACGAGGTTCATTTAATATTTGCGGAACAGCCATTCGGCACAGCTGATTGTTTCCATTTGCAGGACATTAAGTGAGAATTTCGCAATGCTTAGCATTCGGAATAATGAATGAAGCCGGGACAATCTACGCGAATGAACTTGAGGCAAATTACATATGGCTGAAGGTCTGGCCCATCTCGGAAGATTGAGCGGCTGTACAGTTTGATTACTTAGGAATAGCATCATCATGAATGAGAATAGCAGAAGCCCGGAGTTGAGGTGATAAAGATAAAGGGGCGAAAACGAACTGAGTTTATGACAGGAAATTTAGACGCTCATGCATATTTTTGTTACGCAAATTCCCATTTATAACTTATTCAAATTTTATGTTAGAAATAATAGTGGTGGGAGCTGGTATTTACTGTTGGCAGAATAGGGAGGATCGCTTGAAAAAATAAAAAACTACTTGAGTGGGATATTATTATTGAAATCAAATGTTTAGTGTGCGGAGCAAATGAGACCTTTTATGATCTCTGTAAAGTCCTTCCTATCTCTGGTTATGTTAGCGGATAGTGCCAGTTTCATAATTTATGCTCAATCTCGTTGAATTTTATGGAACAGAGGTTTTATCTATCTTGAGCAGTGAAAGAAGCACATTTCATTCCCTTGAGTGCTCCAAAAATTTGCCTCTTAGATGTCAATTTCATCAAGACTACATTCTTGGTTTTCTGCTTCAAAGAAAGTCCTTTTACGAGATTGTTCCCCCGTCAGGCTACATTAGACGCTATCATGTTAGCTATCCACGATAGCGATACTCAAATTGCATCTGTTTACGTTATCTCAAGGAGTAGGCTGTACTTTGGAAATTTCCCCGATGATTTGAATGACTTGCTGAGCTCTTCCGAGAATTCTATAATCATTCCGACAGTTCCGAGTAATAAAGCCGGAGGAAGACATAAGAAAGTTCATGATGAAGTTGACAGTGATGGAAATAGTTCATAATTGGGAGATCAAAGATTTTTGAATAATTGAAAAATTTATTTGATTTGACACCAGGTATCCTCTGCTGGAGGACGTTTGATTCGAGAGCGAAGACGAGTGGCCAAGATCCTTCTTGTGTTGGCATTGGTCTTTGCATTCTGCTGGATGCCGTACAGTGTGCTCAGTTTGATTCTTGACCTCAAGTCTCCTTCCCCTGAAGATCAGTCCAAAGGTCAAAGAAAGGGTGGGGATGGGTCAAGTTCGTCCTATGATAATGACATTGCTTCAACGGCCACATTACTTCTTCCCTTCGCCATCCTACTTGGTCATGCCAACTCGGCTGTGAATCCACTTCTGTACTGTTTACTGAGCAAGAACTTTCGCCGTAGTGTGACAGAGCTTATACGACATCCCAGAAGAGCTGTGAGAGGACGTCAACAGTGCAAGGTAAGTCAGTCACCATAATGGACTCTTTAATGCCACTTTATATGGTTTCTGCGAGAGCTCAAGAGATAGGCGATGAGTAAATGATGCTAGCCAGACTGTCTCTGTTATTATGAATTGGTCTTTTATCTCAACATTATTCCAAAGGCAGTCAGCTTCATGTAGATGAGAACAGCCTCCGCCGACCCCTTTGGGAGTATTCAAAATTGCTCCGGCAAACATTCTGTCCACATTGCCATATCATAATTTTTTATAGCGCAATTCAAACATATCAATTCCTTCATTATTCGTAGCTATGTGTGCAATGAAGCTCACTCCTGCACTTCATTCCTACCTAGGGCCTGCTTCCGAGTTAGCTGGCATTATCCAGGGATTGACATGAATATGGGGGACATTTAGCTACGATGGTTTCAGATAAAAAATTTCATGCCATTTCATATGAGCAATAATTTCACTGGAAGAATGCAATTTGAGAATTATGTAATGCTCTGTAAAAGTTACTCTACCAGATTCAAATCAATATCTGTAATAGGAGAATGTGAGTGCGAGCCATGCGGAAGTATGAGAAGCTGTTGAGAAATTGCAAACTTTGAAAACTGTTCTCCGTACTGTCTTATTCAACCTCAATTGGAAATACTTGTAATCTCCATCGCCTGAGCTGTAACACTGTTACAGTAACGACATTTCTACATATAGGTGTTTAGGTCCGTAGGTAGCTGATTACCTCAGTTCTTGCATTTCGAATACTAAATCTGCCCTCACAGACCTAGGGTTATGTAATCATACGGACCGCAAGCGGTGACAGAAGGGCTTAATAATAATACAGAGCCGCTCACCGTCATCATATTTGTTTGACAATGCGTGAAGGCAGTCACGACGAATTACAGGTTTCACAACGACTGTATGAAGATTTAGCCGCCTACGCGTTAGTTCATGTGTGTAGATCGTTGATCCAGGCCAAGATTTCATCCCAGTGGGGGGATTGAGTTGTTGTTACTTTGGCTGTGGGCAAATATGTATTATTTTCTGTTCTAGATCTGTAGTCTCAAAATTTATGTAACACAGAGCCGTTTGTATTTCTGTTACCGTCTCTGACTTGTACGTAATATTATGACTGTCTTTCACTGTATGCTGGTTGAGGTACCTCATTCATTACGTAATTGGGGCATAACTTGCAAAAGCTGGTTCCCTTTGAAGGGAAGAAATTGAACGAATATCTGATAGGTGGGTAGGTGGCCCGTAAAATAGGAAGCAGAAAAAGGCTTTATTTGCCTTCACAAAGATAGTATTGGAGAAAGTCAATGCCCCCGCACTATGGGGAAAGCTCTATCATAGCACATATGTGAGACATAGGATAGAAACGAGTAATTGAAGATATGTTAAGCGGTAATCCTTCCGCAAGCAATCATAGTAGTGGAACTTTCCGGGAAAGTCTACAGTAAAAAAATTAAAAATCCGCTTAGGTTTAAAGTTACGTAATTTCATGCGTTTTTGCGTTATCCTCCAAAAGATCTGTTCACCGCCCGAATTGGAATAAATTGTAGGTGGCGGAAGCAGAGGCGTGTCCAAGCAGTGATAAAATAGCTCCCTTGTGGTACTGTGGCTTACTCATGTTACAGTGGGTGGAAAAACTGCTCGAGAAGCAGACTACGGGCAAATTCATTCAGCAAGCAGCTTTGACGCAATATGATGAATTTGTTTACTTGTCTATTGTTGGAGTAAGCTAAGACTAAATAGAAACAGGTGGAAGGAAACGGAAGTAAAAATGGTGGTTACTACCTTACCTGGAGCTTGTAACGTAAGATAGACCGGGCGGATCAAGTATATTCAGATCGTCATCATCACCACAATTGCATGTGGTGAATGACATATGATACTGACTGAAGAAGTAGTATATAGTTGATGAATTAATCTGACTTGGCGGTTAGCTCGTAGGTTCTAGGAATGAGCAATCAATCAGAGTGGCTGACGTTGTTTTGCTAATATATTTTGTTTTCTGGCTTTTCCCACAGATTCGAATGACATTTCGCCGTGATCCTCCACAATCAGCAGAAGCAATGAGTAGTAACAATAAGCCGGAACAAGTGAATAGTCGCCCACGAAACCCTCATACTCCCGAGCCTACAAAAGCAGCATCAAATCCTTTCGTTGATGTTGAGCCGGCCGAGATTTGTATCGTCGATTTGGGAAACAATAACCCAGCTGCCGCAATGGTCGCGTATTCTCCATCCTCCAGTGGTTACAGTTCTCTCCGACAGTCAACGGATACACTGGCGATGACCATTGTCAGTAAGGAAAGTTCTCATGGCCATGCACATGTTTTCTCCCATTCAAATCCACACTCTTCTTATTATCCCTCGCCGAATGGAGGTCTTTGTCTGAGTAGTTTAGCCAACGGAGGCGCCAAGTCTCTTTGCAGTGCACCGATAGTGGGACCTTTGACGCAGACGTCTACATCTCAGGCTGTGGTAGCAATTTTAGCTAAACGTTGCGGCGCATCTGATGGGAGGAAAGTTCATGTCCCATCTACCATAAGGGAAGAGTCGGACTCTTGCCATAGTCAAAAATCAAGGTCCAACGTATCTCTCAGAGCCTACATCCCTATCTGAGATTATAATGATGATGATTATTATTATTAACTCGCATATTTCAGACTCACAGGGTATCTTGTATCATAGAGAAGCAAATCTTTTTAGCGTCTAAAAGTTTTTAATCATCTTTCTCATCTCTTGTTTATGGACCTTTGGATCGCCCTAACTTTTTTTCCATATAGTTTAAGCCTATCTTTTGAGATAACTCGTGAAAAAAATTGTCTTTACGCTAATGTTAGTGTCGTTTGGGCTCCAAGCTCTATTTGCAGATATCGAGAAATCCATATCGATAAGCTTAGGTTAAGTGGATGGAGATTTATAGGAGAAGAAATCTCATTTAAATATAGCTACTGCACTAATTTTTCATTTCCTGCCCAATCCCAGTAGCAAAAG